>NJCS01000258.1:45632-118355 GCA_002234255.1 Fusarium sp. Na10 | reverse complement strand
CTTTTTGGCCCTTCCTCCGTACAAGCCCGACCCCTCCAACGGCTCACAACTAGAAGCTACAATGCACGGATTGGTTGAAGATATAGTAGTATTGTATTATCTGCTTCTGCAGACAGCAAAAGCCCTATCCATTAACGCCAGAAATGCCCCGTCTTCTTTCTTCCTTGGCCACAGCGGCTCCTTGCATCTCCAGAAACGAAGGGTCATTGCATTTCGTTTCCAGGACATCGAGTTGACACCACGGACTAGTATTTCATCCATGCGCCTCGGCCTTCCCAATATCTACCTTCGACTGATGCTGCTCTCTGAATTATAGATGTCTATTGCATGCAAGTTCTGATGGGTTGTTTCGTTTCATGTCCAGGTATCGAAGTAGTGGTAAGTCTTATCACGGATTAGATCACCTTCGTGACCAATGCAACGATCACGCTCCTCAGCTGTTGAGCTGGACATAATTGCCTGTTCCCTGTTAGTACCTGATGAGATCTCGACAACCAACAACACTCACCTGGGAACTGTCCCTCCTTGCCTTGCAGTCGTCCACTCCACCATTCGTTCTCGTTCTGCGTCCTTGTGACAATCTCAATAACGTCACCAGCTCGGAAACTTAGATCGCCCTCGGCTTGCGCAGCGTAATCGTAGAGAGCAGTTACGGTCTCAACTCCCGGGGCGGTGAGGCGCATGGGCTTGGGCTTGGGCTTAGGAGGCGGTGGCTTCTTCTTGCCAGCGGCGATGGCAGCTAAGCCCGCATTGGCGCCTGTTGGAGGAGTGTACGGCGGAGGAGCGGCACCTTCGTCGGCGGTCGAGGCAGGGCGTTGATAGCCACCAATTTTGGGGCTCGTCACAGTGCTGCTTGACGGTTTGGAACCCTCGCCTCCCTGTGTAAGGAGTGCGGGCTGCTTGGGGCCTTCAAGTGCAGGCTTGGCCCCGTATCGCACAGGTCGCGGGCGACCGGTGGTCTTGAAGCGACAGATGGATAGTGCCTCAGCCTGTTCTTGAATGTCGCCGCGCTTCTCATGGAAAGCATCCTCAATGTCGAGCGTGAGATCGAAATAACCGATATCGCAATTTTGCATCTTCTCATGGAGTGTGTAGAAGATGTTGAGCTGCATGTAGTAGAACGACTGGAAGAGGGGCTGGATGAATTCGCGCTCGAGCTGGAACAGCTTTGGTAGCTCGTCCTTGAGGAGATCGTTGAAGTAGTTGAAGTCCTGGGTGGCTTGCTCGACATCTCCTTCGGCCTTCCACATTGCCTTTTCGTCCTTGGCAGTGCGATCCTTCTTGTCCTGCAGCTTCTTGAGGGCTGTGCGGTGTCGGTCGTAGTCAAGTCTCTTGTGTTCACGCTTGAGGGCGGTCTTGCGTATCACTTTGATGACGTCGAGCAACTCGTTAGCGGGACGGATAATCCTAGATTCTATCATTTCCAACTCCGGTGCCAACGTCTCTTGCAGGTCCTTGACTACAGCCTCGTATTCTTCGCAAGCACGGATGCCTTCGGGGTTACCCTCGATCTTCATCGAGTCTGGATCTGACATGCGACCCGAGATGGGCTTATAGACTTCGGTCATGGCCTTGCTGAACTCGATCTGATGGGAGAGCATGCCATTGATGGACTCGAAGTACTTTTTGGACTCATCGTGGAGCTTCTTGGTCTCAGTCTCGAGTTCCTGGAAACGACGTTCGGCATCGATGTAGACAGCATCCTTGGTATGCTCGCCGATGTTGAATTTGGACTTGAACTGCTGAGGGGCCTAAGAGCAAGATATATATTAGCACTTGAGATCGTGTGTCTCATGATGGCGTGTCTCGACTCTTCAGCCGCGCGCAAATGGCGTTTTGTGCGCGCGAGACATCCTGGAAATCCAAGCACCATCAAGTGAGGGGCACGGCTTACCCGAGTGAGGCTCTTCTGGAAGCCTTTGAAGCTCATGGCGAGAGCGCGGCGATAGCTTTATTCGATTAATCTAGTGATGCCAGGAGTATAGTCGGTGTTGAGTGGGAGAAGACTGAGTGAGTGTCGCGAAAACCTTCAGATCGCGAGGCCGCCAAAAGCTAGACGAGAGGGTAACTTATGAAGCTCTCGATTATGACAGGGCAGGACAGCCCAGAACATGACTGAGTGAGTCGTGGAACGGTGACGTCCACTTGTGTGGCTGTGTTTTAGTTTAGCTCCCAGGTTTAAGTTCCCTCACTGGACCTTTTTTGCTGCCCAGCCCGTCCTTTGCCTTGCTGCCAAGCCTGCCGGTTTCCGATGCTGTGGCTATTCAGAGGAGGTTGAAGAAATAATAGGGGCACATGGGGGGGCTGAGATGACAACGGCGGCAGTTCAGGGACTATAGGTAGTACCTAGGTAGGTAGCATCAGACTGACAGGGAAAATAGGCACGGAGTATATCAAAGCCTTTACGGAGTAGCCAAATGTGAGCTCGATTTCCTGATAATGTGGTTTTGTCTTTAACCATATACCTTTTTAAGCACCGAGTTGACCGGAGCAGTCATTTATTTACCTTAGTACTCAGGGCTTGGATTTTAGAGGAGTGACCTTAGGGATTGTAGCCACTGCGTCTACTGCGTCATGAGCGTTGCGTCACTCTTGACAGCTTTCAGGGATCAATCTCTCATTTGGGCCACAGGTCAGGTCGTAAGGCGCTGCACATGAGCCACAAGCCATTTCTTTTACATAGGTGTAGTACCTAGGCACAGTACTGCAGGTAGTTCAACCTTGGGGAAAGGGGCAATATCCGGAGAGGCACATGCAGAGAGGCACATGCAGAGAATAATATGTATATGCGCCCATGCATATTGGATTCGGTGAATTGAAGGTTCAATGAAATCTCCGCCTGCACCGCAATAGGAACCCGACCCTCCGCATCAGGAACAAGTTGTTACTAAGTGTGCTGGGGTCCCTGATGCTGAGGCTCTGAACTGAACTGGCAGCCTGCATAGGTAGAGAGCAGACAACACCTGGAAACGCCCTGCAAAGAACGTCGCATTGATTACCTCCCATTAGCCACTGTTCACACCTCGCCACGAAATAATGACTCTTCCATCTTTCTCCTCACAAAAAACGGTTTCGGCGTCTCCTCCGCCGTAACCTAAGACCGAAAGAGCGCACCTTCTGCCGCTCCCCGGCTTTTTCAACCAATGGTCGTGCCGAATCTGCCGGATGCTTATCACCGAGGGCCCCGAGCCGACAAGCTAATGACAAATCTTGGACCTGGAGCTCAACGCCTCCTCCACCAAAATTCACTTCTTCTCTTCTTCGTCCTTGCAACTGCCAGACATTCAACTCATAATGTCTTCCAACATCGCTTCATGCGCCCTGCGCTCGGCAGGCCGAGCTGGCTTTAGCCCAGCCTCTCGCGTTACTGTAGCTCCTCTGCGAGGTATGGCTCGCGCAGGTGTCGTGGCGAGGCACACATCACGACGTGGATATGTATCAGAGACCAAGAGGGACAACGCTCAGGTTGAGACGGCTATCAAGCTCGACAAGAAGGCCTTTGCTGACATCCCTCCGCCTGATACTCCCTCCAATGCTAGCGTTAGTCCAATGGCTGGTAAGTGAATCTTGTCCCGCTCTGCCTAATGAGCGAGATTTTTCTTATATTGAGGCTAATCATCCCAAATAGAAGTCCTGAAGCAAGCAGCGGTTATGGAAGAGGGCCAGCGCCCCATCTATCTCGACATGCAGGCTACAACACCCGTCGATCCTCGAGTTCTCGATGCAATGATGCCATTCTATGTCGGCGTCTATGGCAACCCCCATTCGCGGACACATGCTTATGGATGGGAGAGTGAGAAGGCTGTAGAAGATGCCCGTGAGCACGTCGCCAAGCTTATCGGTGCTGACTCCAAGGAGATCATATTCACCAGTGGTGCCACCGAGAGTAATAACATGAGTATCAAGGGTGTCGCTCGCTTCTTTGGTCGATCTGGCAAGAAGAAGCATATCATCACAACACAGACTGAGCACAAGTGCGTCCTCGACAGCTGCCGCCATCTCCAGGATGAGGGCTTCGAGGTCACATATCTCCCTGTTCAGAACAACGGTCTCATCCGAATGGAGGACCTGGAGGCTGCTATCCGACCCGAGACTGCCCTCGTCAGTATCATGACTGTCAACAACGAGATTGGTGTGATCCAGCCTATTGAGCAGATCGGCAAGCTGTGCCGATCGAACAAGATCTTCTTCCACACTGACGCTGCCCAAGCTGTGGGCAAGATTCCTCTCGACGTCAACGCCATGAACATTGACTTGATGTCAATTTCCTCGCATAAAATTTATGGTCCCAAGGGTATTGGTGCCTGTTATGTCCGAAGGCGACCTAGGGTCAGACTGGACCCTCTTATTACCGGCGGTGGTCAGGAACGAGGTCTTCGAAGTGGAACTCTTGCTCCTTCCCTCGTTGCCGGCTTTGGCGAGGCTTGTCGCATCGCCAAGGAGGAGATGGCTGTAAGTACTCATGACTTTCTCAAACCTCTCGTTGTACACATGATGAGTTGCTCTACACATGCATGGCTTTCTGAATGGCCCGTGACAAGGCCGGCCGTGTTGATCGAAGCTTCTGTCTGATCTACGATGTCTTTCAATCTTGTCTTATTTCCATAACTGCGTACATGAGATACTGATCGATTTATAGTACGACACCCAGCGCATTAAGTATCTCTCAGATCGCCTTCTCAACGGCCTCTTGTCCATGGAGCACACAACACAGAACGGCGCTGCCGACTCCTTCTACCCCGGTTGCGTCAACGTTTCCTTTGCTTATGTCGAGGGAGAGTCTCTCCTGATGGCTCTTAAGGATATTGCTCTATCTTCGGGCAGTGCTTGTACCTCGGCCTCACTGGAGCCTAGCTACGTTCTGCGCGCGCTTGGCAACAGTGACGAGAGCGCTCACAGCAGTATCCGATTCGGTATTGGCCGCTTTACCACTGAAGCTGAGATTGACTATGTTCTCAAGGCGGTGCAGGAGCGTGTCACTTTCCTCCGAGAGCTGAGCCCTCTGTGGGAGCTCGTCCAGGAGGGTATCGATTTGAATACCATTCAGTGGAGCCAGCACTAAGCAAGCTGTGATGATGATGATTATCCGTTCACCTGGAGTTCCATGCTCAGCCTTGGTTACTCTGGATGAATCAAGGACATTAATGACGATGACCGGCTGAAGCGAGGCTCAGTTGTGTCTGTATAGCATACTGTAATATCAGAGATACCTCTTTCTTTTACATTCTGAGGACGAAAATAGGGAGCAATTGCTCAAGGGGGTTGCAAATTATGGGATGGATCAAAGGACGATAAACAGGCGCCTCTCATTCACATCAAGCACCGGGAACGTGCTTTGCCTGTTGGAAATGAAACAAACCATCGGAGTTGAGTTTGGCTTGAGATCAAGACTAGAGTCGCACAGAATGAGACACGACCATTCATTATTGCGCATGCCGACCACGTTCTATCTTCTAAAATGGTACCATATCTGACGCAATGTTCCATGGATTTTAGTGTTTGACAAAGTGTTACAGTACCTATATACGAGACTTGCTTGAATGTTGATAATCACATGCGTGCCTAAAAACAGCACTTGGTTGCTTGGGTATGCTGAGGGAGGGGCATGTAAGATGGCCGTTGCCTCGAATCTCGATCTCGACACCCTGTACAAACAATCGACATCAAGTGATGGGGTTGATCCGATATTATTACGTTACTCAACTACTCCGAAACGTGGATCGCGACTTCCTGGCGGTTGTGGATGAGTTCCATCTACTATGGATGTACAGTACCTGCTGCCTTCCTTTGTTGACGTCATACCTACCTAAGCTCCTGCCCACCAACTCCTTTCCACCTCTACAACGTGCCTGCCTAAGTCCCTATGCGCGGCGCGTCACTGCAATTCTCGACGGAAATGACATCATTGTGCCACTCTGCAGTTGCCTTGGTGAGATATCTTCCTTCGTGATGGACTTCCTTCAAATTACTATAAAGCGTTCTTCTCTCCCGCCTCTCGACTCAACTTAATTTCTCCATCAACATCCTTGAAATCCAAACACTATCAAGAACTCCAACCTACACAAGCAAAAACAAATCACAAATCCTACCAAACCCATCAATCATCAACATGTCTGATACTCCCCAACCTTCCACTCTCAAGTCCGTCGTCGACTCCGCCTCCGGTGCTGTCCAGAGTGCTATTGGCAGTCTCACTGGAAACACCAGCGACCAGGCCGCTGGCGACCTCAAGAAGCAGAAGGGCGAGGCCGAGCATGATGCGTCCCACGCTACCGCTAAGCTCCCCGGTGTCACACTCTCTGGCTCCGGTGCCGCCGCTAAAGATGACCCCAACCGCACTGAGGGTTCTTGGAACCAGACCGCTGGCTCCGCTAAGGAGGCTGTTGGTGGAATCATCGGCAGCGAGGTAAGATGGATAAATCGAGTCATACTTACTTTACTAACATGATTGATAGTCCCTGAAGAAGGCTGGCCATGAACAGAATCTCGAGGGTAGAAACCAGGAGGCCAAGGGTCAGCTCAGCGATCTCGGCACTGGCATCAGCAACCGTGTCCAGGGTACTGTTGGTGGCGCCGTCTCCAACCTCACCGGCAACAAGGACCAGGAGGCTCACTACGACGAGCTTCGTGCTGAGGGCAAGACCCGTCAGCGTGGTGTTGAGCATGATATCCAAAAGCAGGCTGAGGCAGAGAGCCGCGACTAAGCCGGCAAATCCAACATTGGTACCAGCACAAGGTGGAAAGCATGAAGTGATGAGAATATGATACCCCAAAGTTGTGGCATGGACGGATGAGGAAGATCCTACTAGATACTCCCAATAAACACCATCACCAGTTACTTAAAACGTTGCAGTTTGTGAACTTTAACAGTCATGCTCGTTCTGTGATGCCGAGATTGCATCTGCTGTGTGCTCAAGCAAGCAAACCATGTGGAGCAAACAAACTTGGGATCTGGTCCCGAATCAACGTAAGGACTTGGGTAAGTTACTATCAGTCCAGGGTTTTTGTTAAAAGGGCTACCTTATCACTGAGGTGGGATCCAGGGCTCAAGTTTTCTTGCCTCTCGGTGTGCAACTCATCCTCAGCATTCGAGTGTCGAATCACATGGATTGTCACGGCCATATGGGCTTGTCAGCTACAAAAGGACCAAGCTTAATCGATATAGTGATGTGTCCAGAATCTCGAAAAACTTGCAGTTTGCACCCAAGTACACGCACTATACCATTGTGAAATTGATGGGCAGTCTCCGAAGAACTTTGCCTTTATTTCGATATGATTCCTCTGAGTAGCAGTTTTGTCATGATTGAAGACACTATGGAAGGGGGTTGTTTCTTACCGCCTCAGCAGCTAATTTTCGACTGAAGGCCCTGACGAATACGCACTTTGCCATCGTTTTCTGATTTACACAAGCCGGCATGCATTGGCTAATGTATCGTGGACACAATCAGTAAAGAGCTTCATGGCCCCTTAACACTAAACTTTGGAGGAGACTCCTCACTTGGCGACTGGGCATGTGTAGTCCCGGTAGGTTCACCACCCCGTGCGGCAGGATACGTCGTTTAACTCACACAAAGACAGATTTTAGCTTGGTCAACGTACAGCGAGGGGGGAACTAGTGGTCTGAAGCGTGAGCGTTCTTCTCACCTGACAGATCAAACGTACTACCGAAGTGACCTGAATGGGGTATGATGGATGATTGAGGAAGTTCAGGCCTGACTTGATCCATCAAGAATACATCTAAGGGCGGGGAATATCAGCTCTAGGAGTGGGAAATGATATAAAGGGGGTTGGTTTGGGTTAGCAGGCCCTAGTTCATCTGATGTAGTGAGTTGTACCATAGTAACCATGAGAGTTTTTCCCAAGTAGCAACGCCCGCAACTCAAAAAAGCACAGCGAACAAACGAGTTCCGAGCCGAATCTGAGAAAAGTCCACTATTGTGTGATTCAGAAATACAGATGCAACGTCCACGAAAAGGGAATGTGGAGTCAATGCAAAGGGAGTGGCAGGCAATGGAAGTCTCACAGCGCATAAGGCCAAAAGAGAATAGGGGAGCAACGAGCCTGTGAAATGCGTCTTCTTGTACAAACTACGTTTGGTAACTGCTAGAAATAAGGAGGAAGGATAGGAAATGTCAGTCTGGATCAAAAGAAGACTGACATTATGATTCACGAGCTATAGTGATCATTTGTAGCAGAGATATTTGGCAGTGTATCCTCTCTCAGATAGCCTTGACTGAACTCCCAAGAGTACAGCCGTGTATGAAGCTTGGGAGGGGCCCGGGACGACTTATGATAAGATGACTCGTGTGAGCAAAAGGAATGGGCGCATGTACCGTCAGAGCCAGCAGACGGGGCAGAAGGAGGAAGATGAAGACAGTCTTGGCATCAGTCAGACCAAGAGTGGCGAGTACTTGAAGCGGAGGGAAAGTACTTCTGCAATGTCTGCATAACCTCTCAAGGACCCCTCCTTGGGTCGAAGACGGGCTTGAGAATAGGCCCGCGTTGGCAGGGATCAAGACTGAGGATTAAGAATCAAACCACATCTCGTCAAGACGGAGCCGATCTCAGACTCTTACAGTGTGCCAAACACTTTGTCACTGAGTGTCTGTCTTCAGGAGAGTTGGACTCAGGTTCAAAGACCCAGCTGCATCTGTCCCGATGCATGTCTCGTCTAAGGTGGGAGAACACAACCAAGGATTCTCATCCGTCCGGGTAAACATATAGCGTCAAGGAGCATTTCGGGGCACGAATGACCAAGTTATTGGGCTGACACAAGAAGAGAGGCCTATCAGGACATCCACAAAGAGCCACATCATGAGAGTATCACGCCGAGGTTTGACGGCACAGGAACAGTTGACAAGGATGAAGATGGCTTAGACGCTTCGATGTAGCCCTCTTGAGCTTCCTGAATACACGGAACCGTCCAGAAAGTTGAGTAAACCCCTCAATGGGTCGCCGTCAAGGCCGGGAGGCGGAGATTATCATGATGCCGAGTTGAAAAGTAAGTCTAGTTTTTGGAGGAAGTTGATGTTTCAAGGTATAGATGGTAGGTAGGCATGGATTGTCGTTGACAAAAGTCGGGGCTTAGCTTCATGCACGATTCGTATAGCATACCCTTGTCGCACTCGTCGGCGTGTAAGAGGAGGAACAGTACGTTTAGGGCGACCCAAGCGAGCGATGAGGCTCAAAGATGAACACTGACGCATTAACCTGGGGGTCATGACAGACGGGCAGAATAGCAGGCTGACCCCTGTCAAATCGCTATACGAATCGTGCATTAGCGTGGTGCTGGTGATTGGCCTTTGGGGATCTCTGGGGCAGATGGGCTAGAGGTACCTGATGTTTTGCACAAGACTCCTGCAGAACAACAAGTACCTCAATTTCCAGGCGCATGGATCGCCTGTCAGACCTCTCCTATGATTGGCTGTGTCCCCTGAGGGAGATTGCTCCGAACGGCCAACTGCAGCGCGCCAATAGCACAACACGTTTTCTTATTCGGATTCCCCATCGCGATAATTGTACTTGGGGGGGGGGGGGGGGGCTTCACTGCAACACGCCCCCCCTCCACCAACTTTTTTCCTTCTCTCTCCATCTCCATCTCCATCGTTTGGCTTGTTTTTGGGTCTCTTTCACTTGACTCTTTTCTTTTCCTTCTTGTCGGGATATCGGTGTCATCGTCAAACCTACCTTGCCTACAGCGGATACTGTCTGTCTAGGTACATAATTAGGCATTCCTACTTCATGCCCTGGTCTTTTTCACTCCAAGACATTGTCACCGCCCCCTGTTCCTGTACTTGTACTTGGGTTTGTTTGCTTTGATTTGCCGTGCCGTCGTCCACAGCTGCATCTCTGGCTTTTCAAAGTGCATCCGAGGCGTCCAGTCCAATTGCTTCTTTCTGTTGTCTTGCGCACTGTGGGAAAAGGCACAGTCTTGAGTCTGGGTCATCACAGCCTGATTGACGGTTCAGGCTCTCCGGACCTGGCTCCAGCTTCTTAGTGTCTTTCTTGGTTCTGCCTCTGTTCAATTGTCCATTGGGTATATAAAGGCTCTCCCGAGCCCTTCCTTCAAGATGTCTTCGAGATATTCACTACGCCAAACTCCCAGGTTTGTTTGCTCCTCTATTCCTCAATCCCAAATTGTCTATCGTCTTAAGGTAGCTAACTTTGCGCCTCCAGGAAGAAGGAACTCTTCGAGGGCATGATTGAGACCCCTATTCGTCGCTCACGTTCAAATCGCCGCCAGACTTCTCAACCTCTCTCAGACGTTGAAACCGAGTCCAACTCTGCCGCTGAGACTGTCTCGCGACGTACTCGCCGACGTACCGCTAGGTTCACCGAAGAGCTCGACGAGGACACAGATTCGGACAACATGGGAGCTGTCAACAGAGCCTCCAATGGCAAGACCAACGGCCATGCCAATGGCCATTCAAACGGTGATGCCACCAATGGACATGCCACCAACGGTCATGCTACATCCAACCATGTTTCTGGCGCTGCACCGATCAATTCAGTCATGGAGAAGACCGAGGGCGTCCCTCAAGACCCCAATGTGGTTGATGGCTGGAGGCCTGGCCAGGATCCCAAGGTTGACTACTCTGGAGAGTTCGAGTTTGGCGGTTCTTTGGGCACCGCTGCCATGATGGTACTCTTCCCTATACTCATGTGGTATATGTGGATTGGCGCCACTTACTACGATGGCAAGTTTCCCTCCCGTGCCGAGGGTCAGTCCTGGGGCGAGTTCGCTGCTCACCTCGTCAACCTGGTCTACACTGGCGCATTCCCCCGCCTCCAGGTCTGGGCATGGTATTGGTCTTATCTCATTGTTGAGGGTGCGTTCTACTGCCTCCTCCCCGGTGTCTGGGGCTATGGTAAGCCTCTTCCTCATGAGGGCGGCAAGCAGCTTCCCTACTACTGTAGCGCCTACTGGAGTCTTTACACCACTCTTGCTTGCCTTGCCCTGCTGCATTTCTCTGGTTTCTGGCCTATGTACACAGCCATTGATGAGTTCGGTCCTCTTCTGTCTGTTGCTATCCTCAGTGGCTTCCTCGTCAGCTTTGTGGCCTATTTCTCTGCTCTTTGGCGTGGCAAGCAGCACCGCATGACGGGCTACCCCATCTATGACTTTTTCATGGGCGCTGAGTTGAACCCACGGTTGTTCGGCATTCTCGACTTCAAGATGTTCTTCGAGGTTCGCATGCCTTGGTACATCCTGCTCATCCTCAGTCTTGGCGCCGCCGCTCGTCAATATGAGCAGTACGGCTACGTCTCTGGTGAGGTTTGGTTTCTCGTCATGGCTCACTTCCTCTACGCCAATGCCTGTGCCAAAGGAGAGGAGCTCATCATCACCACCTGGGATATGTACTATGAGAAGTGGGGTTTCATGCTCATCTTCTGGAACCTCGCTGGTGTTCCTCTCTCTTATTGCCACTGCACTATCTATCTAGCTAACCACCACCCTGACGTGTACCGCTGGAACCGCGGCATTCTCGCTGCTATGTTCGCTGGTTACCTCTTCTGGTACTGGGTCTGGGATAGCTGCAACAGCCAGAAGAACCGCTTCCGCGCTATGGAGAAGGGCAAGTTGGTCCTACGCAAAACCTTCCCCCAGGTCCCCTGGCAGACCATCCACAACCCCAAAACTATTGTCACGCCCCAGGGAACTATCCTGGTTGATGGTTGGTATGGTCTTGCTCGCAAAATTCACTACACTGCCGATGTGTGGTTCGCTGTCTCTTGGGGGCTGATTACTGGCTTCGAGAGCCCTTTCCCCTGGTTTTATCCAGTCTTCTTCTGCGGTATGATCGCTCACCGTGCTGCTCGAGACATCACCCGTTGCCGTCGCAAGTACGGCGATGCTTGGCTCGAGTATGAGCGACGTGTACCTTACCTCTTCATTCCTGTGAGTTTACACCAAAACGTTACTTGAAAACTGATGCTAACAATCTCTTAGTACGTTATCTAAGAAGCCTACGAGGCCACTCGGGAGCAAGTTAAACTCGCTGCGCCCCCGAGGGACACTTAGTGCTATATATTGTTCTTAGTCAGTGGCTCTTGATGCTGCATATTATTCTCAGTCAGTGGCTCTTAGTGCTGCTAGGTGTTTTTGGTTAGTGGAAATGTGTACAAGGAAAACAAAAGCCTGTATGATGTCTAGGAGACGAAAGGGGAAACCCACGAACGAAGAGATGAAGAGACGTAATACGAAGGAGGTATATAACAAAACTGTAGACACCAGCCTCTAGTGGTTTGTATAGGGTGTCAACTTGCTTTGGGAGGTTCTTAGACCATGTAATCTTTTACTTGCTCGCATCTGCATACTTTCATGAAGCGAGTATACTATAATAAATTGCTGTTAATACGCTCTTGGTGAGCATTACGCCTGGGGAACACTGATGTCGCGAAGGCTTGCAACGACTTGGCCTGTACCAGTTGTGTCAGGAGTTGTACCATGCCCGCCATAATCGGTTAAGTAAGTGATTGTTAGACGATAGCTGGCTGCTTCAGTAGACCTAACAATGTAGAAAGGGACACATGTTAAGTTCCGGTACATAAAAACAATTGGCAATAGCATACACTAATACTCGAGTTCCCTTCACCGTCTATGATGAGAAGCCACCCAGAGAATAACACGCATGTTGAGAGTATTTTACAGAAACCATCCTCCTATTTCATCCCAGCCCCTCTTCTCCCATAATAGAAAACAAAAACAGTAGCTCAAGTCCATTATTCCATGATTGCGCGAAAAAGGGGCAGGTATGAACCGTGCCAACCCAACGCCAGCGTTCACAGCCCCTCCTGCACCGTCCATGTTCGGGACAAGGAGCAAGGAAAGTTGCAAGCGCCATTAGTGTTCATTCAGTCGACCATACCCTAAGCAGCTCTTATGATTTGAGTTCGATCTTGTCAGACTGTCATTCAAGGCAGGGCTCCTGTTCCTTTGTTGATTTAGCATACAGCATCGACGTTGGCCTTGGAGTTCATGAGGAGGGCAACGATGAGACCGTAGAGACCTGTTTCATGTTAGCTAACTGGAAATGTCGGATTAAGCAACCAGGACGTACCCAAAACTTCGGCGAAAATGAGAATAAGAATCATGCCGACGAAGAGACGGGGCTGCTGGGCAGTTCCTCGAACACCAGCGTCACCAACAATACCAATGGCAAAACCGGCAGCAAGTCCAGCAAGTCCAACGGAGAGACCAGCACCGAATTGAATGAAGCTAGTGTACAGAGGAAGGTCCTGCTTCAAGCCATCGGAGATAAGCACGGAAACGACGAGACCGTAGATACCAATGATACCAGCCATAATGACAGGAACAATGTCTGGAATAAGTTAGCATCGCACAGTTCGTGAGGATTGAGTCCCGAGGGCCGCGTACTCTTGACGATCAAGTCAGGGCGAAGGACACCCATGGCAGCGATACCAACACCCGACTTGGCGGTACCGTAAGAGGCACCAAGGCAGGTGAAGACAATGGCGCAGGTGCAGCCCATAGCACCAAAGAAGGGCTAAATTATCGTTAGCGATCTGAAGTTCGATATAGAGTCGATGTCGTCGACCGCCTCACGATGGAGGTTTGGGCGTCGCGAGGTGACGTCGACGGCCTGGATGACGTGGAGGACTAACCGAGTAAACGGGGCTGTAGGGACGCGCATGTTAGCTTCAATTATCAAGAAGGATGTAATGCGAGGCCATTCCGATAGCTTTTCGCGTTCTTAAGCGATGCCTGAAGCTTCCGGTGATGCATAAGGAGCTTGCTGATGATGGGGGCAAGGAGGCGCGCAAGCACATACCAAAGTTCGCTAACCATCTTGACGGTTGTTTATCTGAGGATGAAGCAGATATCAATGGTACAATATCGTTTCAGAAGGTGTATTGAGTGATCGGAAGACGAGCTGAGCTGTCGGGAGATGAAGTCGTTGGACAACGGGAATCGTTTGCTTGGGGTTTGAGACGAAGATGTCGAGGTGAAGGTGTGCTTGTTAAGGTCTCATTCCAGGTTGGCGTCTGGTTGGCGGCAAGGTTTTGCTGTACTCTATTGGGAGGGAGAGGCACGGGGAGCATTACATAATGCACTATGGGGCGGTTGGTGTTTCGGATAAAAGATGGGCCAGCCAGGCTGGTCTATGACTGGTGGACTCGAGACAGGAGAAGCGGGCCAGGGAAGCCTCGCAGCAACAAGCCACACAAGGCTCAGCGCGCCACATATGAATTTTTCTGCCGCCTTGGCGCATATTATCCAGCTTCTTCTCTTTTTTTCTTCTTCCTTCTTGACTTTGTCGATATATCGCCAACCACATTCTCCGCCAACCTCACTTTCAGTCCTCAGGGCGAGCCAACGCAAGGAACCCTGATACTCATCCCATCCTGTACGCTGCCTCGACTCGTCTATCCTCAAATTCCAACAAGGACCAGCGACTGACTGCCACCGATTAGAACCTTTCCTCAAAAACCTCGGTCTAATCTTTCACAATGTCTGAGAGTGCTGGTATGACCAATTCCCTCGCAGCTCTTTTGTAGCCATTCACTGATATGCCGGTAGCTTGGCCCCTTGCCGATCAGAAGCTCGAGCAGGAGCTTCTCGATCTTGTTCAATCTTCTCAGCGTAAGTGACTTTCAACAAGGCCCAATCCAGGCCAATTCGCTAACGCACTTCGCAGATGCCCGCCAGCTGAAGAAGGGAGCTAACGAAGCCACCAAGACCCTGAACCGTGGTGTCTCTGAGCTCGTCATCCTTGCTGCTGACACTCAGCCCCTCGCCATTCTCCTCCACCTTCCTCTTCTCTGCGAGGACAAGAACGGTAAGCGCAATTGGTGATTCTCATGCAGTCTGGGTTGGTTGCTAACTTGTGCTTCATAGTCCCCTATGTTTACGTTAGCAGCAAGATGCACCTCGGCCGTGCCTGTGGTGTCAGCCGTGCTGTCATCGCCGCCAGCATCACCAGCAACGACGCCAGCGAGCTCGCCGGCCAGATCCGAGCCATGCGCGACAAGGTTGAGCGTCTCGCTATCTAAGATACCCCACAACGAGGAGGAAAGCAAAAGATGGAAAACACTTTCGTCTATGGTCAGACAGTCCTTGAACGACTGTTTGTTGCTACTCAGATTTGTTTCCAAATTTTTGATGTTCTGGGCTTATCTGGTGCAATAATTGGTGTATGACATTGAGTCCTCCTGGGTATAATAGTAATATCATCAACTGTCTATCTTGGCGAAACCAAAAGATGTCCCAAGCATCTCTGAAGCCCAATACGAAAACGAGCCAGAGTGGATATATCGCAATAATTTCTATATGCGAATGCGATGTCGGCGGCTATTCTGCGCTATGCTATAACGGATGCAGCGAAATGCTAGGTTATGACGTCTCCACCACCAAAAAAAATGAGTGAACTGATGCGGTCATATTAAGTGTAGTAATTAATAGCCGCTCAATTCGATCCTTCCCGTCCCTTGGGCGAGCTGCAGCTTGCCCAGTTCCTCCTGCAGCTGCCTCGTAACCTGTCTCGTTTCTGTCTACTACCTATTCTTTCTAGACCGCCAATCTCTGATCTTGCTTCCCTGTATTTAGGTACCTTTGAATGCCTACCAAGTGCCGTCGATAAGAACTACGTGCCCCCCCCCCTGCACAATGCCATCCATTGCTCGCAAGCTCCTCATCTGCGCAGCGATTGATGGGCTTATAATACAGCCACTCTCTTCCAAAGGCCAACGACCTTTTCAACCAGTGCGACTCAAATATGGCGACGCCTCAATCTCTCACGTTCCGCGTGAACATGTCCCTGACGATTCTAAGCCAGATTCTTCTTTTGAAGCTTTTGGAGTGATTGGTATGACAATGGATGGCCCTGCGCTTACGACATGTAAGAGTCAAGACTGACGGACACGACAACTGTAGGCATTATTGCAGTCTCGAAGTTAAACTATCTTGTTACGATCACACGGCGCCAACAAGTCGCACAAATCTGTGGCCACCCCATCTATGTCGTTACCGAAGTCGCCCTTACACCATGCACATCCAAGGTCAGCGCTGAAGAATCAATAAGGAGGACCTCGGGCCACCTATCACGCCAAGCACAAGACTCGGGGAACGAGAGTGATAGTAGCGATGAAGATGTTGAACTGCCCTCAAGAACGTCAGACGAAGTGGAAGACGCCGTTGTTGAGGACGAAGATGCAAGGCCTGGGTCGGCTAGAAGCCGCGTCGCTGAAGATGTCATTCGCAGGAGGGGCAGCTATGGGCGGTTCGCCCAACGTTGGTTCAGTCGAAGTGGCTGGACTTTAGATCAAAAGAGGAATATGGGTTTGAGCAATTCATCCAGTGTTCCAGAAAATAATGCTCCTGCGACTGAGTCATCCTCAGAGGATACGGAAGAGGGGCTCGATAAGGTCGTGACCAAGGAGCCCGAGTTATTGCCAAAACTTTTGCGAACCGCCCATGTTCTCTTTGGTTCATCGCGAAGTTTCTACTTCTCTTACGACGTCGACCTCACTCGCTCTCTAAGTGACGGATCGATACCCCCGAACAGCGAGAGCCCTCTTCACAGCCAGGCAGACGAGATCTTCTTTTGGAACCGGAATCTCCTGAAACCCTTCCTATCAAGCGGGCAAGATTCTCTGGCATTGCCGTTGATTCAAGGATTTGTTGGACAGAGGACCTTCATCGTCGATAGTCAGCCTCCCCAGAGCGACGATACTGGCAAAGATTCCGTCGAACTCTCTAATCTTTCATCGTCGAAAGAGCTACCAGCCTCTCCTCAAGTTCTGAGTTCCAGGGCATCCATAGACCTTCGTTCTTCGGAGAGAAAGTATCTAATCACTGTGATATCGCGCCGGTCCACAAAACGAGCTGGCTTGCGGTATCTGCGTCGTGGCATTGATCAGGATGGTTTTGTTGCAAATATGGTTGAAACCGAACAGCTTCTTTCCACACCAATGTGGGATCCATCTTCAAAGATATACTCCTTTCTGCAGGTGAGGGGGAGTATTCCCCTATTCTTCACACAGTCGCCATATGCTTTCAAACCTACTCCTATTCGGCAACACTCTGAGGAGGCCAATCAAGCTGCGTGCCGCAGTCATTTCAAAAGTCTTTCCAGGAATTATGGCCACTTGCAGATAATCAATCTCGTCGAAAAACATGGGGTTGAGTCCATCATCGGTTCTGCATATGAGACAGCCGTGGAAGAAATTAATAAGAATGCCAGCGAAGATCAAAAATTATCTTTCGAATGGTTTGATTTCCATGCTGCTTGTAGAGGCATGAAGTTTGAGAATGTCAGCATGCTGTTGGATCAGTTGAGGGACAAGATCGAGAGCTTTGGAAGCACTATTCAAGAAGACGGAAAGCAATTGGCTCGACAGCAGGGTGTTTTCCGAACCAACTGTATGGACTGCCTTGACCGTACCAACGTCTGCCAGAGCTCATTCGCAAAGCATATGCTGGAAGTTCAACTCAAGGAGGAAGGCTTTGACATGAGTGCGCAGTCTGACCAAGTGACTGCTTGGTTCAACACCCTCTGGGCGGACAATGGCGACGCTGTGTCAAAACAGTACGCATCGACAGCAGCGATGAAGGGCGACTATACAAGAACACGGAAGAGAGATTATCGTGGTGCGTTGAACGATTTGGGTCTCGGTCTTGCTAGATACTATAGTGGGTATGTATTCCAAATCCTCCTTCTTGACGGCTCAACCTCTTGCTAACCAAGTCAGCATGGTCAACGACTACTTCAGCCAAGCAGCCATTGATTTCCTCCTCGGCAACGTAACAGCCAAAATCTTCGAAGAATTTGAGAGCGACATGATGACGAAGGATCCAGCGGTATCCGTCATCAAGATGAGAGAACTGGCCGTCGAACTATGCCAGAAACGAGTTATAGCCGACGAGAAGGAAGAGTTCCATGGCGGCTGGGTTCTCTTAAGTCCTGTCACGCCTGATGCTATCAAGTCCTGGCCACTCGAAGAGGTTGTTCTGTTGTTGACAGATGCAGCTCTCTATTCATGCCGTTTTGACTGGAAGTCTGACAAGGTATCCTCGTTTGAGCGTGTCGAGCTGGACAGCATCACAGGCATCAAGTACGGCACTTATATTACCTCCACCATCTCCCTTTCCCACATCGACGAGATTAGGAATGCCGGGTTTGTGGTGACATATAGCCCTGGTAAGAGTGACATTCGCCGGACCAACACGCGAACCTTTTCAAGTCGCGGCGAGATGACGGGCAAGGAGAATGCTACCGAACAAAAGGATGCCAGCATTCCCACCAGCCTAGCCAACTTGCTTACCAGCAAATCCTCTTCCTCTTCTTCGTCGCCGCCAAGCATTCGCCGCCTGGTCTTCAAGGCGACAAATGCGGATTCCTCTGTCGCTATTGTGGGCGATGATGGTCCTAAGCAGACAGAGACTCAGCAGGTTAGCACCATTTGTGGTGACATTGAGCGACTGGCGCTGGGGAGACAGGTGGAGCATCCGGGCGAAGAGAGAAAGAGGCTTGTCGAGACCGGCCCCATCATTTCTCTAGAGGAGGCCAAGAAGAACACAGGACTGTTAGAACAGCTAGGACACTCACTCAAGAAGATGGTGTGGGCTTGATAGATCCCGCCATCACCGAAACAGCATAAACGATCTATCCCCATATAATACGCTATGAATAATGCAACCATAGATATCACGATAATTCTCAAGCTGGTGTTTTTCTCAATCATGGCTTTTGTAAGCGGTACAAGTGCATCTGGTAGCGCATGTTCTCGAGCGGGATTGGATAGGACAAGCCTTCTGGTAGACGAAACCAGATGGAGTCATCCGACTGTAGCTTTTCCCAGGAATATCCAGGCGTTTCGGTTTCTATGAGGGTGTGGTCGAGAAGCCATTGCATAGGGTACCTCTTCTTCTCCTTACCCAGAGCTGCCTCGGAGTAGCTTCCTGGGCTGTCCACTACGAGGACCAAGCTATCAGATGCCAGGACCTGCCCAAGATTCTTGAGGAACTTGGTCGTCTTGCCGATACCTGCTGTTGTGTACAGCTCATTGAGTGTGAAGAGAAGAGTCAAGATGATTGGTACTCTGCCATTGGCACATTGCACTGAAAGAGAGTCCATATCAAGATCCAGGACATCTCGCTGGACCACGTCCAGTGAAAGTTGATTCTTTTCCAGCAGTGGGTGATTGGCCGCCTGGCGTGCCGTGGATGCATATTTTGAAATAGGCGGAGGATTGATGGTGCTGGATTCGAGAAGAGAAATGACCGTTGTCCATGGGCCCGAATCGAGAAGAGTTAGATGGCCATCTGTGGCAGTTGTCTGGAGATAAGAGGCAAGGGCAACGTGCTCAGCTGCACAGCCGCCTACAGACAACATTCGAAGAGCGGCACTGCGTCGAGTAGAGGTACTGTCAAGTTTGAGGTCCTGAAAAATTTCCAGCTCAGTCCCTGCAGGCGTGTCTTTTGCATCATCCTGGGTTGACCTCGCGATCTCAGTATGTGATACTGAGCGCTCCTTGGTGGTATTTGTGTCATCATTCGTCTCTTCCTTAGCAATCAGAATCCCGTCAAGGTGCTTCTTGATACTGAGAAACACGGCAGCATAGCATAATGCTCGTGTGGGGCTCCATCGAGCAGCGTAGGCTTCGAGGTAGTCCTCTCTGCCGAAAGCGGCAGCAAATTCTCGATTGAACAAAGCTTGCTTTATCTCCTGAAGCAACCTTGAGAAATCAGCTGAGGTCAGAACATTGTTGAAAGCACTCGAGAAGATATTGAGAAGACGCTGCTGCTGCTCTTCGCTTTGTAGAGCTGGTGAAGAGGTTTCTAGCGGGGCAGATGATTTCTTAGAGCTCTGCTTTGAGCTCGAACTTTGCTTTGAAGGAGCAGCCTTCTTGGAGGGGCCCGTTTTCTTGACCATTTCTCTTCACTTGCACCTGGTACTAGCTCATTAGCTGTATTGATCCGGTGAGTAATACCAATATCGTAGATATCATCCGTCGGTTGGTGGTTGTATTGATTGATACTGGGAGAAAAAGATCGGACATATTTTACCGATGAGGTCGAAACCCCCACTTTGGAATCATGGCTGCCCTAAGGTTACTAGTAGTACATAATGAGGTGCTACCTTAGTAGCTTAGGTACTAAGATTTCCATATCTTTCCTTGAGGACGCAGATGGATGGCTAGATGGATATGGCGGTCCTTCGGGGTACGGAACTGAAAAATACTGTGTCGTGTTAGCAATCAATCTTGTAAATATTATCATATCACATTCTGTCTATCACAGAAAGTTGGTCATGGTGGCCGGCCCCTACGGAGAGTTTTACTCGGGGCCTAGAGCTCTTACATAGAAACATCATATCATTCATCAGCAGTTACGGCATCATTGATAGACATCAACATAGTTCATCCTTTTCCTCATTTGTTTCAAGAGTGCTACCTCTGCCACACCTTTCGGAAGATGAGGAAACAGCTTGGTTGTTTTCTCTCCGACTATCGCTCCCCATCATTTGAATGTCTACCCCCAAAACAAAGTCGGATATGTCACTAAGGTTAGCTCGCTCAACCAAATCATTTGCGGATAAAGCACATCGTGACTTTGATACTCTCATTAATAAGCGCACCTGTTAAAGTAACTTGTACGGCATGGTATCCGAAACGACTCAACACCTGGGAGCGATCGGAGTTGCCCCTCTAGAACCCCTCGTGGGGGTATCTTTTAGGCGTACCAATTCAATTGAGTCTCTCGAGTTTCTAGATTGTCCGCCCGTCTGGATACTTTTTGCCTATTTCGATTCTGGCCGGTTAATTTGATCAGACTCGAGACGAAACGCGGGAACTATTGCAGTTTTGGCATGAGGGAAATATATGGCGTGGAATCATTTGGCTTCGTACTAGGTAGGTAGGTAGTCAGCGGCGCCAATATCTGGTGTTTATTACCTTGCCTTACCTGACCTGACCTGGCCTGACCTTACTTACAACCACCTCACTGTGGCTGACATGAAAATTTGATATCATGGCCAAGAGGATGCCAACAAAAGAATCTTTCTGGCAATGACGAAGTGGCCAAATCGACGTCACAGTAGCGAGGATCCAATTTGTTCCAAAGGCCACTTTTAAAGTACAAGTGCCGCTGTTAACTATGGAGATCCAATCCATCCATTGGAAGCCATGGGATTCACGCTGATGAAATATGTAGTAGGGTCCACAAGCGAAGACCTCCAAGATCAACGAAGTTGCTGAGAGCCAACTTACTAATTATTGGGTCTATCCGGAGCACGTAGTAGATCTGGTGCTTATGAATGGGCTTTGGGCACGCCAGAGCCGTGACTAAGTCTAATTGAAATGCATTAGTATTCATTATCAAGCCATGGGACAAGCGCTCAGCCCGTGTCAACAACAGTTCTCACGAGATGGGAGGTGCAAGCTGCAGTTACAGCGGGGAGGGGCACCCTGAGCACCCCAGGCGCCTTGGCGTCACTGGCTTATCCTCCCCTGTAGCCCAAAACTGTCCCCCACCGGGGACTCCACTCGGCGTGTCGCCGGCCACACTGACCTCGTTTCGGCGGAGGGAGCGGAGGGAGCGGACGCTCTGTATTTGGTGAGCTTGAATCTGAGTTTGGGTCATGGTTCTCAAGGTGAAGATGGCGGCTTACCTGTTTCGGGGAGGCTGATCCAACAAAGTACAGTACATACATAAGGCATGCAGCAGACAATGAAACTTTTGACGTCTTGGGTAGAGCTTCGGCCGCCAAAGGTGGGCGGCCATTAGACATCCATCATGAGAGGAGCGAGAGGGGGACTATGTATAGGTAGGTAGTCACCATGAGCGGGCAGCCTCACTATTCTTCTCGGTGAGAGCTGAATACCTTGAACTTTAATATTCAATGCTATGAGTAGCATCGTATATCCTAGGAGACATCGATCAGTAGTTGGGTTACTACCTTATGTACTATACCTCAATTTCGTATCATGTAGCAACACCTTGGCGGGATATCGCCCGGTGGAATTTTCTCAAGGCTGGCAGAGAAAAATGGAGAACACTAAACAATTCATGACACGACCCCTCCACCCTCCACTGTGAAGGTACTGTAAGGTAGGTGCTAAGTTAGTAGAGCGAAGACGGGAGCATCGTAGGTAGACGTCAGACGTGAGGTGAGGTACCTTAAGGCATGGCATGGCAAGGCAAGGCAAAGGCCAGGTGCTGGCTCCGTTTATCTTTCCGTCATTCTGCCTCACCCTCTCCTTCTTCTTCCTTTTTTCCTCCTTTCCTCTTCCTTTCTTCTCCTCCACACAACCAAATACTCATATACATATTCAAAATGGGTTACGGCGAGATTGATCAGAAGGCCATCAACACCATCCGTGTCCTTGCGGTGAGCTTCCCTTTCCTTCCCTTTACTTTGCTTTGTTGTCGTTTCTCTTGAGCTCTGCGCAGCTGAATTGGCTTTTACCCCGCCACGGCTGCCCCGCCATTTTGCTATGAGAGATGAGACACGAGACGCGCAACAATGTGATGAGGACTGTCTTCTCAAGAGAGCTCTATTACTTTGCCTCATAGCAGCTGCACTTGCATTTGCTGTGTTCCATTGAGCCTACCAGCGCCTCTCAATGCTCTCACTATGAACCTCCTGAACAACATGAGTACTAACGAGCTGTCAACAGGCCGATGCGACCGCTCACAGCAACTCGGGACACCCTGGTGCTCCCATGTGAGTTTCACCACCCCTCGATTAACTGAGCGATGAGAACAACACACTGACATTGACGCCACAGGGGAATGGCCCCCGTTGCTCACGTCCTGTTCAACAAGTTCCTCAACTTCAACCCCAAGAACCCCGACTGGTTGAACCGCGACCGCTTCGTCCTCTCGTAAGTTTCATCTTGATTTACACGTCACTAATGCGCCCATGACTGACTATTTTGCGCCTCAGCAACGGACACGGCTGCATGCTTCAGTATGCTCTCCTCCACCTTTTCGGTTACGATCTCAGCATCGATGACTTGAAAGCTTTCCGAGTATGTAGCTCACTCTCTAGCTCTAGCCTTTGCTTGCTCACACATTCCGCAGTCCGTCGACAGCCGCACTCCCGGTCACCCCGAGGCTCACGACACTCCCGGTATTGAGGTCACCACTGGCCCTCTCGGCCAGGGTATCTCCAACGCTGTTGGTCTGGCCATTGCCCAGGCTCACACCGGAGCTGTCTTCAACAAGGACGGTTTCCCTCTTGTCAACAACTACACTTACACTTTCCTTGGCGATGGCTGCTTGATGGAGGGTGTCTCCAGCGAGGCCTCCTCTCTGGCTGGTCACCTCCAGCTTGGCAACCTCATTGCCATCTGGGACGACAACAAGATCACCATTGACGGTGACACTGCTGTGGCCTTCACTGAGGATGTCCCCAAGCGATACGAGGCCTACGGCTGGCACGTCGTCAAGGTCGACGACGGTGACCATGATCTTGCTGGCATCGAGGCTGCCATCAAGGAGGCTCAGTCCGTCACCGACAAGCCCACCCTCATTCAGCTCCGAACCACCATTGGTTTTGGCTCCAAGAACCAGGGCACCCACGGTGTCCATGGCTCTCCCCTCAAAGCCGACGATATCAAGCAGCTCAAGGAGAAGTGGGGCTTCAACCCTGACGAGAGCTTCGCTGTTCCCCAGGAGGTCTATGACTTGTACGGTAAGCGATCTTCTGAAGGTGCCGCTCGTGAGCAGGAGTGGAACCAGCTCTTTGCCAAGTACAAGGAGCAGTACCCCAAGGAGCACGCTGACCTCGTCCGCCGCATGTCTGGCGAGCTTCCCGAGGGCTGGGAGAAGAGCCTCCCCGTCTATACCCCCTCTGATCCTGCCATTGCCTCGCGAAAGCTCTCCGAGACCGTCCTCGGCAAGGTCGAGAGCGTCATTCCCGAGCTCTTTGGTGGTTCCGCTGATTTGACTGGCTCTAACCTGACCCGATGGAAGGAGGCTGTCGACTTCCAGCCCAAGTCCACTGGTCTCGGTGACTACTCTGGCCGATATGTCCGCTACGGTGTCCGTGAGCACGGCATGGGTGCCATTCTCAACGGTCTTGCTGCCTACGGCACCATCCTGCCCTACTCCGGTACCTTCTTGAACTTCGTCTCATATGCTGCCGGTTCCGTCCGTCTGTCCGCTCTCTCGCGCGTTCGCACCATCTGGGTTGCCACCCACGACTCTATTGGTCTCGGTGAGGATGGTCCTACTCACCAGCCTATTGAGACTCTTGCCCACTTCCGCGCTCTCCCCAACTGCCTTGTCTGGCGACCTGCCGATGGTAACGAGACCAGCGGTGCTTACTACGTCTGCTTGACTGCCAAGCACTCTCCTAGCATCATTGCCCTGTCTCGACAGAACCTTCCTCAACTCGAGGGTTCTACTATCGAGAAGGCCGCCAAGGGTGGTTATGTCCTGCGTGAAGTCGAGGGTGCCGATATCACCCTCGTCGCCACCGGTTCCGAGGTTTCTATTGCTGTCGATGCTGCCAAGTATCTCCAGGATAACAAGGGTATCAAGGCCCGTATCGTCTCGATGCCCTGCTTCGAGGCTTTCGACCTCCAGGACAAGGAGTACCGCCTGTCCGTCCTTCCCGACGGCATTCCTTCTCTGTCCATTGAAGTCATGAGCACCATGGGCTGGGAGCGTTACACTCACGAGCAGTTCGGTATCAACCGATTCGGTGCTTCTGGTGCCTACAAGGATGTCTACAAGGCAAGTTTGATCGATGATTGTTTACACATGATAGAATATGTGACTAACCCTGTTATAGAAGTTCGAGTTCACCCCTGAGGGCATTGCCAAGCGCGCCGTCGCCACCATCGACTTCTGGAAGGACGTCCCCAACATCCGATCCCCCATCAACCGTGCTTTCCAGCAGATCATTTAGATCAAAGATAATAACGAGTAAAAAGAAACGAAGGATAAGAATAAAAATACCGGGAGGATACCTGCCCGGACAGAATGATTATGCAAGTGACGACGATGGACTTGGGAGCAAGGTTTTGTGGATTTATAGCAAATTAGACACATACTACAAGATGGAACTGAATCTTTTAGAACCAAGAACTTGACTTAAGTGAGCCATTTCGCGCTGTGATATGCTGTGTGGTATCTGCCTGCCACGAGATCATAGCATCTATGTAGTCAAGACAGCTTTTGCTGGCTTGAAATTATCATCCCAAATGTCAAATCAAGCGTTTGCGTGTGCCTTCTCCCCAATACCATCTTCGTCAAAGACGGTTTTCTTGTGTGAGGGCATCCTCCGTAAGCCCATACTCTCATGACGTTTCTCCGTCTCATCACACATGTCATCAAAACTCGTTTGCATCATCAGAGAACAAGATGATAATCCGAGGCGCCAAAACTTTTATCCCGTCCTTGCCAAGCACTTTTATGTCGTCCTCTCGCTTTGGTTCGTGGTATCGCATCGCATTAATCGCATTAATCGCTTCGTAAATGTAATTCGTCATGTCATGTGAACGACAAGCACCCCAGCTGGTGGGTGTTTCTGCAGCCTGATCACTCTGGCCCCTCGTCGTTTGCGCGCTCTTGACTGCTCTCAGCCACCCACTCCCTTTGAAATTCCCTTCCCACGCGCTCTAACCTTGTGGATGCGCGGCGGGCATCTCTCGCTTCATCTGCGGACCCTGCGACGACTACACCAACGAGCAACGGGGCCGCATCCTCGGATCGTGGGTCATCATGGGACGGCGCAGGTCCAGACCGAGGTGCTCTAGAGTCGGGGCCGTGGCTTGACCCAGGCGCTGAACCCGGGCGGCTAGAGGCGGTCGCAGCAGCGTTATTGGTAGCTGTATCGACAGCGTCGCGAGGATCAAGATACGAGTGTATTACGACAGGCCCACGATCAGGGTACTCAACCATGAGACGCTGGGGGCGACCGAGGCCGAGTCGCTGAGCGGCAGTCTGGGAGGAGAGGGCGCTTGAAGTGAGAGCTGTGAGGGATTCAAGGTGTGATTGCGACGAGGCCGAGGTGATGAGCGGGGTGAGGGTGACGTCGGAGAGATGGAGAGAGAGGGTGGGATGTTGCGATGGGAGGTTGGCCATGATGATAATGGCGAGGGCCAAAGCTGGCAGTTTCCGGGAGAGATCGACTGACTATGAAAAGTGAGGATACTCGGCGCAAAGGGAGTTGGGCGCAAGGGGAAT
Organism: Fusarium sp. Na10; assembly: GCA_002234255.1. Taxonomy (NCBI): domain Eukaryota; kingdom Fungi; phylum Ascomycota; class Sordariomycetes; order Hypocreales; family Nectriaceae; genus Fusarium; species Fusarium sp. Na10. Next base: position 92,194 of record NJCS01000258.1, on the reverse strand, counting down.
GGATATTGTTGAGGGAGTGAGTGTGGAGGGGGTTTTAGAGAATTAGGTCATGAGCAGACGATCCGCTGTTGGAGACGACACGGGCTTTGGGCAATGAGTGACAACTCGACAAGGGAGCTCTTTTGGCGCCTAGGTTGCATCGCTTGGGGCTTGACTAAGGTAACACAGGCCGGAACCCCGCTGTGAACTCGGCTCTGTCACTCCCCCGCCTAAAGATAGCAAGAAAACCTCTGACGATGAACCATGGTGCCAAAAAAAAACCCAATCTAAGGCTTACTAAACGTTCACCAAGTTATACTAAGCTTACCTCAGTCTTTTTATCATCAGGATAAGCGTCTTACGTTTTTATGCCTCCCCTTTGGCTTCTACCAACGTTGCAGCGGGATCCACTGGAGATAAACCCAGTGGCTGTTGTGAAGAGGGGAAGCTATCTGTTCATGATAAGGTTGAATCTTTTCTAAGTATAGTAGTTTCTGATATCAATTGGTCTAATGAACTTGCGAGATAAGTCGTGAGCTGTATCGTATCTACACTTATCGGTCTACGTTATGTAACACTAGAAATGAGCCTTTATGGAGGTGATTTCGTCAGCTCCAAACCCCAATATCATGATAGAGCAGAGCAAGTTCCCCCGCCTTTCTAGGTATCCATTCTCCACTAAAACATTGATAGTGAATTTAAACGGCCGAGGCCACGGAGCTCAAAGCAACCCAACTACCAACTACTAACCCTTACCTTATGCCGCCGTTTTCCACCAGCTTAGGCCAGATTCAGACATCCAAAAGGACTTCCTCACAGTACGTGTGGGGAGAATGAGAAGCAAGATTTCCCATTGTGGCCCAATTGCGATTGCAGCGCTTCTCTCTTTATAAAAAGAGAACATAACATAAGGAGAGCTTTCCTTCACCCCGGATTGAGGCTAAGATAGAGGGGGGATGGCGTCAGTCGAGCTACTGCTGTGATTGGTTCTTGAAGAGGATGATTGAAATCGTGGGGTACATGTTGGATGGCAGGGTTTCTGACAATGGTCCCAGTGCTTGGCTTCCCAAGGTAGTTTGGGCCAGTCTGAACTGAGATGAACGCTGGAGGGGGGATTTGTGGGTTGAAGAGTAACATATGCCTCATGTTGTGGATATTCATATACATTTTCGAGCTGTAAGGCAATGGAATAGAACTGATTGTAATGGAACCCCACAGTGGTTGAAGATAAGAGGCAGAAGAGTGAGTCTCAGTGTTGACACATGATACACAATCACTACGAAGTTATTCTTGCTAAGAACACATTGGCATTCTTGCTGTTGATATATTTATATTGTTTGTTTGCTCAATTGCGAGTCCTTTTACTACATTTCACAAATAAAAGCTCAAGTCTAGCAAAAATGACCGTAGGTCCGTGTCAAATACATGATTACATATGAGCATTTATCTCTTCTCGGGGTTGGACAATATTCCCGCCCTTTTGGAGGTGTATAATTGCCCTGTGCCTCCAGAGCCTGCTTTATCTTGGAGGTCACAGTGAGGTACGAAGTCCTCTGAGAAGACCAATGCATGACCCCATGAAGTATCACCCTCGTCTCGCCTCACCTAAGTAGTTCAACTCTTTTCCTTGGCCGTCTCATGACTGGCCAATTCCTCTCTTCAGTTGCCATCGAAGGTCAATATGCCCTCGAACGTTGCGTTGGAGCTTGCAAGATCAACGAGTGGCGTTGCCTACTGTCGCTTCAAGCGGCGAGACGATGCATGCCCGGGTACAGCTCACGGAAGGCTTGTCACTGTAGTATGTACAGACACGTTCTCTAAGGTACGCTTCTCGGATTTCTCTTGAGTGACCAAACCAGTTATGCTTTGGTGTTGGTCTGTGTTGCCTCTCTCTGCTTTCCCGTATGACCAGAATACACTCTCTTTATCCAGGCTTGCTAAGTATTTTGGTTATTTTATGTTATCTTATGCGGCTACCGACTACTTTGTGAGAATGCCTTCTTGATGGATACTTGGTGTTACCAGGATATTAGTGAAACGCAACATGGGGTGTATGGTTAATTGATATCAATATCAACCTGGGTCTATAATCCCCAGGTTGGTCTCCCGGCTACTCTGGTCCTGGTTCCTGCTCTTATTCTTCTCCCTCTTCATTTCCTTTTGGCCTCCTTTGAGATGACTCCTTGCTCTCTTGTTCTTCAATTTGGATTCTCTCAGGCTTTCGACGTCGGACTTACACAGCATGAGAGTAAAGAACCGTTTTCTACGACATTTGCTAGTCTCAAGAAGGTATTTGACATCATACCTGACGTGACTCGGGGGGAGCGTCTAAGTTTCCAGTAGATTCGTAGGTTTTCTTTCATTTGTTTTAACAAAGTATCAGATGCCAGAATGAACCTTGGTACAAGAAACTGGAGCATTACCTTAGTGAGTAGACTCTCCCACCAAAAAAAGAAAACTCACCAATCTCAGTATTATGTAAGATAGGGCTGTCGCGTTTTAGCTGTACAGTTAACCACTTGTCTTTCAAAGTCCGATTCGGTATTTCATCAGGTAATGCAAATAATATATTCGAAAAATGTTGAATGCTTTAAATGTGTAGGATCTACTCTCTGCATGTCTGAGCTGATTGATTGATAACACCGTATGTACCTTGGTGTTACACTATACCTTGTACCAAGAGACCACCTAATGAGTGTTAATAAACTGCAATGAACAGAAAGATAAGCCTGAAGCTTCGGGAAGCTCGAAGTGAGATATGGTGAGTTTTTAGTGACCACTATTACGATCTCGGCATATAATCGATGAGGGTCTGTTATTGTTGCATAACTGCCCGATTCGTACAGAACATGCACAACAATTGAAACGGACAACGGTAGATCATGCTGATTGGTCTGGTCCAACGTCTTGAATGTGAGAATGAGAAGCTTGGCTGGCGAATGTGCAGCTGGACCGCCTTATCTTGGGAGCTGGCGTGGGGCAACCAAACAACCTTCCATCCTACACCAAGCTACAGCTTCTCCTCCGTACTGAGGTACCTTAGTGCCTTCCATGCGTTGCCTTGCCTTACCTTACTGCACCTAAGGTAGGTAAGGTAGTCACAAAAATAATGGGAGAGCTTTCTCCTGAGACAGTGTGGCCCGTAGCTGCATTTTTACCTTTGCATAAGAGCCAGAGCAAATATGACACCCTAAAGGCGACGCAGAGGCAAAATACAGACTTCCATCAGGTGATGGCTTTTCGTCCAATCTTATGGTATCCTGTGGTGCTCCGGCAAGGTCGTGTCGTGAGTCGTGAGTCGCGACCTAATGCGTTGAGTTGAGCCTCCAGTTGGTTGCAGGTAAAGCGGGACGTAGTGGTGAATTTTGGTGTGTTGCCCAGTAACATGTGTTGAAGTTTAGGAGTAGGAATGAAGGCAGGTTCGGTGGGTCCAAGCCCTATCGAATCTCAAGCTGTTCATAAGATGTCTCTCTTCCCGATGTTGATGCTGTGGTGATTTGAATCAAGCTGATCGTGTTTGATAGACAATAGTTGTGAGGACTGCGCTCATCTCAAATGGGTTTTCCTCAAGTACACTGGAGGCCTACCCTAAAGTTAAGGTACTAAGGTGGTAGCTGGTGGTGGAGTATCTGAAGGACCTAGGCACTGGTCTGACATGTCACCGTACACCACAGAGTAGCCTGTGTGGTACTTCGGCTCTTGGAAAGCCCATCAGCTCAGTAACAATCCAGTAGCTCCCTCCACGACACCTCGTAGGCGACGTATGAGCTGCCTGTCGCTGCGGCTGGGCCTCATCGACTGGGGAGACCCATGCTACTACCAGGACCTGACCTACCAGATGGATTCTGGCGATCCGATTTACAGTGCCTTAGCAAATCTTCTCTTGGACTGGACAGCCCAGCCCAGCCCAGCCAGACCATTCATCCTTACTTACCTTACAGGGACAGGACAGAAGTCATCACCACCACCAACCGAACTACCTCTAGGTTATCCATTCCCCATCCTCTAGGTTACTTGCTGTAGATTTACATTACACTTTCTTCCCTTCCCTTCCCTTTTCCCTCTCTCCCTCTTTTTCCCTCCTCCACCTCCACATCCTCCGCACGCCGCCTCTTCCTCCTCGCCCGGCTTCAAGTTCCTTGTCCTGTCTGGTCTGGCCTCGACTCGCTCTCCATCCACGACGTAGCCCGTGCTTGCAGTTTTTTTTTACTACTACAACTGCAACCATTCGCGGCTGAGAGCTGACAACGATTTCATCTCTTGTCACCCCCTCTCTCGTTTTCGATCGGTTCCTTCGTCTAGCGTCTGCTTGCTTGTTGCACTTTTTGTCCGTTACGACTTATTTTCATCTATTATCTATTATCTGGCTTCTGGATTATTTTCATCGTCTGCCGCCGGCCGGTTCTGGTTTCCCTCGGCGTATCAACCACTCATCGATCGTTTCGTCATATCACCACTTCTATCGCTTTCCCTCTCCGGCCTCCGCCGCCGTATGACCCGCGAACCCCGTCGCATCCATATCATCGAGTCTCCGAAGCCCCCTCTGTCGGCTCCCCCGTCTCCTTCACCGCTGCGCAATCATGGCTTCCGCTGCTCCTCGACGTAGGAAGCTTATCGGTCAACGTCGCCGTGTTGAGGACGAGGGCGAAGACGAGGCTGGCCCGGAGACCCTCGACCTCGATGACGATTCCATCACCGACGGCTCCCTGACAGATGACAATGATCCTGCAGATGATAGCGATACCAGCAACATTGACGAGGCCTCGCCAACGTCCCCGAATGCGAGGAGGAAGGTCAATGGCGCTGCCAAGCATGCCGGCCATAGCCATAAGTCGGGGTCCGGTTCCGGCCCCGGCCAGAACGGCAAGCCTGTTACTGATACGGACGTGATGCTGCACGGTTTGTCCATCACAGACCAATCCCCCCCAGTACAGGAGATGCATTTTGACGAGGTCGGTGCCCCGTCACCCAGCAAGTCTCCTGCTGCCCCCATAGTAGTGAGCTCAGCATCCGCCAGGCCACCTGCTGCTCCTGCAAACAGACGTCGACAAGAACACGAAGATTACAAACGCAAGAGAGATGAGGACCCGGCTTTTGTTCCCAACCGTGGCGCCTTCTTCATGCATGACCATAGACATGCCGGGCCCGCAGCAAATGGATTTCGTCCTTTTGGACGAGGTCGAGGTCGAGGTGGCCGTGGTGGTATTGGAGGACCTTTTGCTCCGATCAAGTATGATAATGCCTTCCCATTTCTTACTTCTTCCATATACTAATAGGCATAGCCAATTGCACCAGCCTGCAGACCCTACTACCAACTCTCCATGGGCACATGATATGCACGACACCGTCGTAGAACCCGCACCTCCAGCACGCCCTCGACACATGGTGGAACAGGAGGGCCCAGCCAACGGAAATGGCTTCATTCCGACATGTAATCCAAATCCGACTCCAATCAACCGCACTCTCTCCACTGAGAAGCATATCGGCAATGCACAGGTCCGGGTGTCCCTTCCGTCTATGACAGAACCGGTTGTCATTCCACGTCTTGCCGTGAAACAGTATACCAAGCTCCCCGATCATCGGCCACCTCTGCGTCGGGACAAACCCGTCCGTATCTCGCTACCCAACAATCCTCCTCGATATATCTACCCTGCCGCTGACAGATCTTTTATCTTCATCCCCCGGGCTATGCGACCCAACCAGCAGCGAATGCGAGGAAAACCTCGTTCTGGCTTTGGCTCTATGGGTGGCTTCTCGAGACGAACAAGTGTTTTTGGAGGTAGTTATTATGGCAGCGTGTATTCTCCTAGCGTGGCAATGAGCAGGCGGTCTTCCGTCGTGGACCGTGATTACATGTTTTCGCCAACAGGCTCCGTTATCTCACGGCCCCCTATCCCTGTTGAGAGTACCCGACCAGTTGTTCGACTACCTCCTGCTCCTCGTCCTGAAATGCCAATGAACACAATGGTCTCGTCAATGGCTGCTCCCGCTTCTGCTTATGGGCCAGCCGATCCTGCCTTTGGTGTCGCGAGACCTCACGCACTGGAGACATCAATCAACGATCTGCCTCCGCCTCAGACATATCCCCTTCCTCAAAAGCCTGCTTTCCAGGAGAACCGACCCACCTCGGCCCTGCCCATGCATCAGCCTCGTCCACAGAAGAACATATCTGTTTCTGATATCGAGTCACCTACCTTAACACAAGGCCCCCAGGCTTATCAGCAGGCCTTCCACCAGCAAGTGCCTATTCAAGTGGCTAATGGCCTGCCTCAAGAACCACATACTCGCCAGCCATCTTATCCATCTCAGCATTCTACTGGTACGCCTTTGTCTCAGATTCCTGAGAGAGCCATTCATGCTGCTCCTTTCCAGCCAAACACTTATGGCCAGCAACCATACTACAACCAGCAGCCATATCAAGCGCAGCCTCAGCAGGGATATTATTATCCACCCAACTACAACACTCCCAATATGGGACCGTCCAGTGCTGCACCTGCATTTGTGCCCAGCCAGTCAGGTCCTCCTGGTAGCTTCACGCCTCAAAACCAGCCTGAGCAGCCTGTGATGTCTAACAACGGCCCACCCCCTGCTCCCGGGTCCAGTCTGGTGGTTCAAGAAGCGAACGGGATGGTTTACTACTTTGACGCGTCACAGCTGCCCCCGGTTACCAATTATTCTGGCTATCCTGCGCCTCAGGGCTACCAACCCAGTGTCATGGGTATGGGTGGCATGGTGACACCCAGCCCTGACGGCTTCTATTATCCCCAACAGACATCCGGCATGGTCTACTATCCGCAGTAGAGCTGGGGCGTACCCGGATACCCTTTCTTCACTTGTCCAAACGCTTTCTACTCGTATCCGATTTAATAGCTACAATTACGACTTTATACCTACTAAAACTCAAAAGTATCTGCTATTCTACAACAAAAGCCTTACAGGGGCAAACACAAGAACCAGGAGCATGGTCGGAGGATGGATGGGGAGGAAAAGGAATTACAACTTTGATGTCAAGTCATTCATTGGGGGTCAAGGCTTTATTTTGTTCGAATGGTTCCGGTTGAGGGGACAAGATGGGTGCATTACTATATATCTTAACTCTACGAACTCGACATCATTACCTGGAATGGATTAACAGATGGGAGTTGAATGGGCAAGAGTATCCTGATTAGTGTTTTTTTTCTATCGTTGGGAGATGAGGAGTTTGTCTTGGCCAAGGATATTGGAAGGAGGAGGATGAGCAAGAGTTGGGCGGGAGGTTTTTTGGGGGGGCTGAATTGCTACTGGTTATCCTTTCTGCCTAGCAATCCATTTATTCTCCCCATCCACAGTTATACGTTTTGCGCTTGACGGTTACGCATGGTTTTGTGTTTTCATGGCAACGGTGTTTGGTGTCCGTGGCATATTATATACCTGATTCCGTCTGCTGTTGGCCTTGATGACAATGTTGGTTGGCAGTAGAAAACAATGGTGATATCGAAGATGTATCGAATCAACTCACGAGAAGTGCCCCTCGTAATCTACTTATAGTGAAGTGTAGTTCAAGGAAGTCAACCATATCAACGTCTTGGTCAGATAGATCAAGGCAACACAGCAAGAAAAACACAGCAGCCTGTTTTCTCTCTAGGCAGTACAGACTCTGTTTTTTCCTTGTAGCCAATACATACTCTCAAGAATTACACCGTTAGTTATATGGTCTATCTACGGGGGCAACTATAGATATAACAGGTAGTGGTGAAATAGAGTCCTCTGCTCCTACATCCAGTTGAATGAATCTGCTACTATATTCGGGCCAGATGCCGATCTGCTCATTGCATAGTTACCCCAGCCAAACAGACAAAATCCTGATGCAACAGGGCTCGCTTGGTTGTCACGGAGGGGAACGGGGAATTAGGTGCTTCTCCACCTCACTAAGCGGAGAGCGGTACGATCATGTCAGTTGTAAAGACTCGAAGCATGCATTGGCCAACCAGCCGGGCTTCTCCACGTTCATCTTACGGGCACATGTGAAGCCAAGAAGACCAAGACCAACCGAGTTGTGATCCAGATAACTGTCAAGGCTTCAATGACCTCTTGATATTTCCAGTTGTGGCATAAGCGAATGGCTTGGACAGAAGATGTCATGCTTTTACGAACATCACTGAGGGTGGTTCGAAGACGAAAGCGAGTTACAATTATGCCACGGTAGAGTATTAAAGAGTTGATGTGGAAATAAGAAGTAAACAAGAATGCGGGGATGTGATGATGGGGTAATGAAGTCACGAGCTGCCAATACGTGCATATTATTATTAGCTAGTCTTTTCTAGTGTAGCTTCTCTTGTCGATTTTGATACCTAGGTTAGTAGGTACTAAGCTTGACAGGTGGATGCCATTGTCTTATGCAGTACCTCGGAGCCATACTCAAGTCGGCCTTCAACGACTCATGCAATTAGGATTGACCGCGTAGCCGGGTAAGCTGCATGGAGCCCTCCCTTTAGCTCAGATCTCTGAGGTCTGCGTAAGACGATTTTGGCTTGGAGAGGCGGGGGAGGGAAGAGAAACGTTTGTTGTGAGTCTCCGAGCCGTAAGTAATTGGTGAGTTGATTGTACAGATCAATTGGAGAGCTACACGGTCCAGGGGCTGGAGGTGAGTTTGATTGTGATAAGCCGTAACTCGGATACTGAGATACAAGATGATGTTTGATCATAAAGGGACACAAAGTACCGTCCGTTGAGTCGGGAATGTCATTAGCCCCGGCCTGGGACGAGAGCTTGTGATGCGTAGAGTCCTAGGCAAGGTACAAGCTCACTCTATGAGTGGATCAAGTACAAGTGTATCTGGCCCGGATGATCTCTCCCTCGTATTTATTTCTTCACCTTGAATCGAAGGGTACACTTTTTTCGATTGCCATGTTTCACTGAACAATCGTATCAAACAAGATTGAGTTCAGTTAACCCGCCGAGGTTGAAGGTTTTGGAGGAGGCGACAACCTCTAGGCGACAATGAGCACGCGTAGCCCTGAGACCTGATAGAGACAGATAACACCCTCTCTGCCTAGACGGCGAATGAGGTGCTGTATTTTGGTCGAACAGGCTCGATCCCAAGACTGACAAACGAGCCAAGCTGACCAACAAGCTTGTTTGGCCACCTCCTGGAGTTCTAGTGTGTTCCAGTCTCTCAACCGATCCAGGTCCGCGGTTCCAGTATGTCCTTTTCATCTTGATATTGCAAAAAAAAGAGGACTCTGAAACCAGCCATTGTAAGCCGAGAGAATTCCGACTTCTGCCCGCCGAGTAACAAACAGTAAACATCACTTCAGCTACATGTGCCCTGTTGACTTAGCCTGGAAGTGGGGAGCTTGCTTGCTCTCTTCAAGACCCAGAGACCATCGTGACCTTTGACCCTGAGTCCGTGACCTACGAGCGTCCAATAGAGTCTGTTGACGGCGGCGTCGGTGAGGTGAAAGCGGCGTTGCGTATGCGTCGAGGTGTTTGCCGTCATGTGGTACCTGACCACAGATATCGCCTAGGGTTGGAGCGCAGGGCGTCAACGAGGCTCTTTAGGCCTTTGTCCTATCAGGAGTCAAGTATCGGACTTCGGCCCCTCTTTCAGAGTGCAGACGCCACTCCACAGAGGGCCCCGCTCTCCACTCTTTTCAATCCGGGGGAGTTTTAGAGAGCCAAGGGGACGGGATTGCTGTGTCTTAGTACCTTGGTCCTAGTCTTGTTAGACGTGATAGAGTACCAAGGTGAGGGAGGACTTCTAGGTAAGTAAGGTAGCTGATGAAAAGAAAAGATGCTGGATTGTTTGCAGCGTTCAGTGCCAAATAAAACCCCAGAGGCTGCTGAATTGGATTAACCGAGCAGCCATTGTTGCTGTAAGATAAACAAACTTCTGCTTGAAATGTTTATCATGATAGAGTTTATCATGAAAAGTCCCCATACTATACTCACCATGTACATTAGTCGTGTATCAACACCAACCACCCCTTGTCAACCGATCACAGGACACATAAAAAACAAAAAAAGGTTGACGGATAGCTGCCTTATTCGAATGGAATTCCTTTCAATGGACCTCAGTGACAATATTTGACAGGGCTTATGGCTGTGGTTACACAGCAAAAGACGAAACAGTGCCCCCAGTGAACTTATGAATCACTCTCCTCAAGTTTCGGTAATCCGGATATCCATGCATGACTGGAACAAGATAGACTCGCCCAGAAACTGTGTGTGTGTATACTGGCCCTACCTACCTCAGTACATTTTGAATCCTCACGACTCACGGGTACTACCCATCTCTTCAGTATCGTATCTGGTCCGGCTGAGACCTCGTCATCATCAGTATTGCCTGCATTGGATGTTTGCCTTTTGCCCCAAGGGTTGCGTCTATCGCCATCCGTCCACTGACGGCCTCACATCATCCTTCTAGTCATGCACTAACACCGAAAAAGTACCCCGATCGACCGACCCCTCAGTACCAAAGCCAGCCCAGCCCAGCCCGGATCATCCCCCGTCAGCTGGTGCAGGGAGTTTTCCAGTTTCCAATCCTTACGAGTTACGGTGCTACTCGCCTGGCGCTACAGCCACGCTACTTGAGGCTTACCAAAAGCCATCGCGGCTTGCCGTGGCACGACAGTGTAGCCTCAAGGTATCTTTCTTTCTTTGATGATACCTAATGTGTCACTGAGTCTGCGGCGGCCACCTCAGAGTTACCTTAGTTACAGTACCAAGGTAAAAGTATCCTCCCGCCGTCAGTGTCTACCTGAAATCCCGGGCATCATTAATTCGCAGCACGCCCCCTGCAGGCATCCTAGGCACCTCACCTCACCTCACCTACCTACAGGCAGCTCAGGACCCGCGTACAAGTGGTACAGTGGAAGCTTCTCTTCTTACTTCTTCCTTATCCTCTCCTCTCCTCTTCTTTTCTTCCATCAATCTCACCCTCCTCTCCTCCTTTTAAAACTTCTGCGCCTATCTATCATCAGGCGACCCTTTCTCTGTTATCACCCAACATCGTTTATTTTCAGAGCGTCTGTTGCCGATTTTCACGACGGTGACGACCATCTTGTCACCGCCGATTGCTAGGTTATCTCGACCACCGATAACAGCATTAACATCCTCGTCACCGCCCCAGGCTACCATAGGTAAGGCTCCACCATCCGCAGTCGTCATTCTTCCCTTCTCTTCATCATCCTCGTCCTTCGCCGATCGAGTACAACGAGAATAAACAGAGATTCTAACATCTTTCCCCCCCAGCAGCCTTCCTGGGAACATCGCCAAAATGGCTTCCACCACGCATAACGCTGGCTTGGACCATGCCATCACCGTCAAGGTGATGTTCGAGGGCATCACTCGTCGCACCAAGATGCCTCTTCTGGATATGGTCCCAAGAACTCTTGAATCTAATGTATGTTGACAAGTACTGCTCTCGCGTTGAGCAGCTCCAGAATTTTCGCCATCCTACGTCGCCATCTTGCAATGGTGATCAAAGTTGGCGGTTTAGTAATTAATTAAGCAACAACTAACACGCTATCAGATCCGTACATTCTTGCACATTCCTGGAGATGCTCAGGTTGCATTTGAGCGATACTCCGATTCTGCTGCGTCTTATGTCCTTCTTGAGGCCGAAAACATCCCCATCTATAAACAACTCTACCGCGCCGCCAAGGCAAAGTCTAAGCTCAAGATTCGTGTTACCGTCAAAGAACAGCCCGAGGTTACAGTACCTAAGCCTGTCACCGTCGAAGATGAGCTTGAAACCGCGGCATTCGGTTCTTCTCCTATGGGCATGGACGAGGCTCCCAAGGAAACTCACGAGACATCCGAAGAGGCAAGCCCTGCGCCCACTCCCGCAGCCGAGGCTCCTGCACCAACCCCAGCATCAATCTTCACATCTCCCGAGACGACTCTTCCCGTCCGTATTAGCCCTCTATCGCGAACTTACAACTCTGCTCTCCTCAGTGATGCTGCGAGACTCATTGGAGAACGTCGGGATGCTCGTTTGGATTTTGAGAGCCGCCTTGCTAATCTTATGGAACGACAGTCGGTGCCAAAACAGACCCCCCAATCTCTCCCTGTAACCAAGCATCAACTAGCCCCATTCTCTCTGCCCAAGACTCAAGATCCATCACTGAACAAATGCCCTGCCATGTTCACTCACGCTGGTCCTGGCTTCGCTGTCTGTTGCAACAGCTGCGAAAACAATATTCCTGATGTTCACTACCACTGTTCTACCTGTGACGACGGAGACTTTGACCTTTGCCAGTCATGTGTCGATCAAGGCATCACCTGCCATGGTCGAGATCACTGGTTGATTAAGCGCTCAACTGTTGATGGACAACTAGTCCAGAGCACCACCGAGACTATCGCCCCTAAGCCCAAGCCCAAGGCGGAGGTCAAAGTTGAGACTATCATTGAGACCAAGGTCGAGTCTAAGATTCCACCTCCCGCTCAGACATTTCAATTGTCCAAGCCAATTTTCGAACCCCTCGCTGCTCCTTGGGCCTCTCTTGGCATCATGCGGACCTGCAACTGCTGTGTGCAAGAACACCCCGAGGCCGAGTTTCTTCATTGCACCGTCTGTGAAGACTTCGATCTTTGCCAACCATGCTTCGCTAAGGACAAGCACGGCCATCACCCCAAGCACGGATTTGCCCCCGCTGTCAAGGGAACCAAGATGCCCCATCATGTTGCAGCCAGGATGAGCCCAGGCCGAAACCATATGCACCACGCCATTTGCGATGGTTGCGACAAGTATATCACAGGTATCCGTCACAAGTGCCTCGACTGTCCTGACTGGGATTACTGTTCTACTTGCATCAAGTCTGTCAAGATCATCCACCCTGGCCATCGATTTGCGCCTATCTATGAGCCACTCACTGATGTCCGGGCTCGTGCACCAGCAGCCGTCCATGTGGGCATTTGCTGCGACGGACCTCTCTGCTCTGGAAGCCAGGCGTACCCCAATTACATCCGTGGTACCCGATACAAATGTGCTATTTGCAATGATTTGGACTTTTGTGCCAACTGCGAGGCCAGCCCTATTAACGCTCACAATAAGACCCATCCCTTGATTCAGTTCAAGACTCCTGTCCGCCATATCAGTGTTACAACAATTGGCGAGAACCAGGATGGCCAGGATATGCCTGAAATGGGTGACCACCAGAGCTCGTCCAAGTCTACTGGGACTGAACCAACGGTTCCCAGCAACTCCATCAACCCTGTCCGCACCATCGTTGATGTTAAGCCAACTGAACCTGTTCCAGCCAAGATTTCCGTTAAGGCTCCAGAGCCTGAGGTAAAGGAGGAAATCAAGAAGGAATCTACTCCCGAGCCTATCCCTACCCCCAAGGCGGAATTGAAGGGTGTATTCGTTCGCGAGACCATCCCCGATAGTACTATCCTCCCTCCCAACCATGTTTTTGAACAAACATGGACTCTCCGCAACGATGGCAAGGAGAACTGGCCCGCTGGTTGCTCCATCAGATTTGTGAGCGGCGATTACATGGGTCATGTTGACTCTAATCACCCGGCCGGTATCTCCGAGCTTGTGTCTGCCTCAGAGTCTACCGTGTGCTATGCTCCTCTTGGTCCTGGTCAGGAATTCCCCTTTACCGTCCTCCTCCGAACACCTGCTCGGCCTGGCAAGGTCATCTCTTACTGGCGTCTTACAACTCCAGACGGAGAGAAATTTGGTCACAGACTGTGGTGTGATGTCAATGTCCGAATTATGAAGGAGGAGCCCGCAGCTGTTGAGGAGCCCAAGCAGGAGAATGATAGCCAAGCCTCGAGCCAGATGATTTTCCCCAAGCTTGAGAAGGAGTCACCTGTGGCTAGCATCCACGAGGCAGTTGAGCCTGTCTCTGTCGTTGAGGAGCCCAAAGAGTCAGAAACCATTGATGACGAATGGGACTATTCTGAAGATGGATTCATGACAGATGAGGAATACGACATCCTGGATGCTTCCGACGAGGAGTATCTGGAGGAGCAAAAGAAGAAACTTGTCACCAAGTAAGCGTAAATTTGATTTCTCAGGTTGGGATTGGGGTTTTATGGATCTGATTCTTTATTCGTCTTTGTTTCGGCCAATGTTGCTTCCTCTCCTTTCAATTCTGTATTATTTCTTCTGTTTGCATACCTCTGTCGTTTATTGACAGCGACGATATCAAACCGGGTAGCTATGGACAAGGCCATAACCAGGTATCTACGAAACCTTCTCGTAACATGTTCAGTGAGAGAAGAACACGCTCTTTTGGTAGTTTGGACTAGGTAGCTCAGGATGCAACAATGGGATTCGCTGATTTGATAACTAAAGATTGACTTTTCCTCGCTCTCTAAGTGATAGCATTCTTGGATGGTGAAGATGAACCTGATACACGTGTGAGGATGTTTTCAGTCGGGCAAGTTATGAAATCAGCTCTGCCACGACCCTTCTTGATAGGGCGACAACGCCAAGTCTCACAGTTTGTCATCCAATGCCGTCCGTTCATTGGCTGATTAGCATCAGAGATATGGCGCGTCTTACCTAAATCTGAATTGGGCTGAACAGCCAGTGTCTTGAGAAAATCCATGATGTAGGCCGGTCACGGGACCTTCATGATAGAGGATGCCTTGGTTTCGTTCGAATGTACGGATAGTCGCAACCGGTTTTGGTGCCTGAGAAATTGTGATGGAGGTACCTTATGGCCTGGCTTAGCCTGGGCGGGAGACCCACAACCAGGTACCTAGTACTTTTCTGAATGGAAGAGTGGAGACCGTGAAAGAGGGTCATCAGCCGCCCGCTCATAGCACGAGTACCTAACCCCAGCCAAAAGACACTGAACTGCACCTGGCGCCCAGGCCAAAACATCCATCTCCCCCCGTCGTACAACTCTTTTCATATTTTCGTTACGGTTTCCCAGGGCGACCCTGGACTTGAATGCGACTGCGCTGCCATCCATCACGCCGCACCGCTTCTCGTCCAAGCCGGCTTCTTTAGCTATTCCTTGACTGTTTCTCATCAATTTCCGGCCGTTATCCTTTCTTTATTCTGATTTTGCCACCTGGTCAGGTCACGTAACCTACCTCGACGCACGCTCTCGGGTTCAAAAAAACGCGACCCTTCGGCCTTGGCCCTTCGATCGTGGTTCCATTGTCATCACCCTTCATCATACAAAACTTCTTCCGACTTCAACCCTATTCGTCAACCATCGCGCAAGATGGTCACCTTTTCTATTCCCGGCGACAATGAACTCGCCGAGGCTGGCAAGAGCGCACCTCGGCCGCGTCCTGCTCTCCCTTTTGCGAAGCGCGCCTACGTCTCAACGCCGTTAAAGAGCAGCCGTCTCGGCGTTCCGCAGAGCGCGCCATCACGGAGGCTATTGTCAACTCGCGATGAGACGCCGTCCAGCAGCCTCAACAGATCTACCATTTCTTCCTCCCGTAATATCTTCAGGGCTTCTACCACCTCCGATAGTCCCTCCATCACACCTTTCTCTCCGAGCATCCCTCAGAACACCCCGAAGAAGGTGTTTGCTCCCGGCGCTACCCCCGAGCCGAGCCGTGTCTATCGAGAATCCACGGCACATGCTACGCCCCGTGGTATGGCTTCCAAGACCACTACCAAGGAGTTGTTCCACATGCGTATCGAGGACCCCGATCCCGAACTGTCTGGCGAGGTTCTTACGAAGAAGATCCCTCAAAGTTGGAACTCCAAGGGTTCTATTTACGCTGACCAGTTCCTCTCGCATCTCTGTCCTCCCGAGTTCGATGAAGAGCAGCAACGACAGTTTTTCTGCATTCTCGATCTCCGACGACTCAAATATGCGGCCAACGAAATTTTTTCTAAGAAGGATTGGAAACTTAATGTCATCAACTTTGCAAAGGAGTTCGAAAAGAGCAGGAGTATTATTCTGTTGCGCTACGGACTCTACGAATTCCAGAATGTTAAACCTTCCCAGGATGTGCTCAAGAGATGGCGTCGTGAGCATGGTCTCCCTGAGCCAGAGGAGGATAATGGCGAGCCAACGCCTACAAAGGCCACTGCTGCCAAGAAGCGTAAGGCGGATGATGATATCACTAAAGATGCTGCTGTGAATGGCTCTTCCAGCAACAACAAGCGACGTGCTCCTGACCGTGAAGAAGATGACCAGGAGCAGGAAGCGCCAACTCCTGCACCTGTTCCTACTCCAGCTTCCACCTTGGGCAAGAACAAACGCAGGGCCTCCGTCAGCGATGAGGCTGATAGTCAACCCTCCAAGATGCAGAAGGGCACTGCTTCTGCCGCCAAATCTCTCTTCGAGAAGATTGCCAACAAGTCGACTGCCCCTGCCGCCTCTCCCTTCAAGTCCTCTACCAAGCCCGCTGACGATGGGGCTGCTGCTAAGCCAAATCCCTTTGCTTTCAATAAGCCCAACGGCAGCGGTAGTTCACTTGCTCGCAGCATCTTTCAGAACCCTAAACCCGGCAGCGCTGCTGGCGCTTCTTCTGGTGGAAACATCTTTGGTTACCTTTCTGATGCAAGCTCGGCCAAGAATAGTGGTGTTGATGCCGATGCCGAGAGTGAGGCCGACTCAGATGTTGAGGGTGATAGCCAGGCAACCGGAAACAGCGACGAGCCAAGTGCGGCAGCTAGCGGCGCGGACACCGCTTCTCAGGCTGGCATCGGTCTGTTCGGACAGAAGCCTGCCCCTACCAGCGGTCTCGCTGCTGGGTCCAGTGCACCTGGTACTAGGGAGAGCACCCCTGGCCGAAGTCTGTTTGACCGAGTCACCAAGGATAATGATGGACAGCCGGTGCGGATTGGGGAGAAGGATGAGACAGCAGCTGAGAAGCCTATCGACCAGACCTGGGACCCCAGCACCACCCCCATCAAATTTGCGCCATCCGGCTCTGCATCCACAAGCCAAGCTGCCTCTTTGTTTGGAAAGGCCACATCGGCGTCGACGAGTTCTTTGTTCGCCTCGAAGCCCCCCACTTCTAATCTATTTGGTGCCGCCAAGCAGGACAAGCCTACGGAAAAAGAAGCAACACCAGTCTCGGACCAGGCTGACAAGACGGGAGGTGAATCCGACAAAGAGAACGATGAGGCTCCCAAGAAGTCACTGTTCGAGTCAAAGACTTCAGCCGCTCCGACAAACTTCGGGTCTTTCTTTGCCCCCAAACCGGCTACGGAAACATCTAAGGCTGGAGAGCCTACAAAGCCTGCTGCTACAAGCTTATTTGGAACCAAGTCCGACGACAAGTCCAACACTCCCCCGCCCACTACCAGCCTGTTTGGTACCGTAAGCAAGCCTGCTGAGTCAAGCGGTTCCTCGATGCAGTCGTCTACATTATTTGGTGCCAAATCCAGTACCAATGAATCTGCTAAGACTTCACTCTTTGGTGCTCCCACTGCAGAATCGACTACTGCTACGTCTTTATTTGGTGCAAAGCCTACAAGCACAGCCACCAACCTGTTTGGCAATGCCTCGGCGCCAACAGCCAAGCCTTTGTTTGGTGCCCCCAGCTCTGGCGATGCGACGGCACCCAAGACTGATGCTGCTCCTGCGGCAGATAAGCCTGCTGCGGCCCCCATTTTCAGCTTCGGGGCGCCTTCCGCTGGTGCTGATAAGATCAACGGTGCAAACAAGCCCCTCTTTGGAGCACCTCAGTCGCCTACGTCGTCTGGTGCAGCTGCACTTGATGGTAGTCCCATGAAGCAGGATGGACCATCACCGGCCAAGAAGGCATTCGATGGTGGAAGCACTGGGGCTTCGGCCGCACCCATCTTCAGCTTTGGTGGCGCCTCTACAGCTCCTGCTGCTCCCCCATTTGGTGGTAGCTCAGGCACTTCTACACCTCTATTTGGGGGTGCTTCAACGACCCCTGCTGCTAACAATGCAGGCTCGTCTTTTGGTGCAAACTCGGCCAATTCAGGAGGATCGTTCGGTTTCCAGTTCGGAGGAAACTCTGCTTCTTCATCGTTCAACAATCCGTTCTCCTCAGGCAACGATGGAGGTAATGCAGCTTCTGCCCCATCATCGGCTTCTGGAGGCATGTTCAGCTTTGGGGCCACCGCCGCACCTTCTGGAGGTTCCAATCCGTTTCAATTTGGAGGTGGTGCAAGCAACGCCACATCGACCCCAGCCTTCGGAGCAGTCAGTAATAACAATGCTCCCGCTTTTGGGGGGGCGTCTGGATCTACAGGAGCGCCGGGGTTCAGCTTCACAGGAGCCTCCCCAGCGCAAAACTCAGTACCAACATTTGGATCCAACCAGAACGGCAACCTTCAACCGCCTGCTGGTGGTTCTACCACCGGGACCAGTAAGTCTCCTCTTTTTCCACATCGGAAAATCGCCCCACTAAAGCGACGGGTGTAGACACACCGTTCAGTCTTGGGGGAGGCTCTAGCCTGGCCACAACACCAGCTGGCGGGACCCCGGAACCATCAAACCAAGCCGAAGGAGCCGCCGGAGGCGATGAAGAAGGGGAGAAGCACGACCAGGTCAACTTGGCCGAGAACCTGGAGCAGGACGAGGATATCATGCATGATGTACGGGCAAAGGTGTTGAAGTTTGTGCCGGCCAGTGAGAAGTCGGATGACAAGAAGCCCAAGTCTCAGAGTCCGTGGTCGGTACAGGGTGTAGGAGCTCTTCGACTGCTAAAGCACAAGGAGACGAGTGTCGTTCGTCTTCTCCTGCGAGCAGAGCCCCGTGGACATATTGCCATGAACCGAGCAGTCCTCGCCGACATGTCTTACAAGGCTGACAAGAAGTACGTCAAGATGACCACGTCGAACGAGAAGGGTGACGGACTTGAGACTTGGATGATTCAGGTCAAGACGGCGGACATGGCTAAGGAGCTTGCGGAAGCTTTGGAGAAGAACAAGGTCTATAACAAGAAGTAATGTGGAGGGAACTAGGGAATAGTATATAGAAGCACGCTCTGATATCAGGTGCTTACATAGAAAGGTAAGGTGCAAGGAGCAGCATTGCGGGCGTTTTCAAGCATTCGACGTTTTGTATCTTCTTTTTGCGGGCAAAGTCGCATTTGGGATTTTCGTGGGTGCTCAAGCAGGCGAAGATTGACTTGATCAGTGTATGAAATACAAAAGTTGCTTTTAACAAAGCCTTGGGAGAAGTTTGATGTTTCAGCAGTGATGGGGTGTTTGAAGTTATCAGTTGTCATATCGGAGTTGTAATTGAGCCATGGAACAAGAACATACATTAATCAACTGTCCGCCTTGGAGGTATCAATCATGTAAATCACCACTATGCCAGTAATCTTAAAGAGTAAGGCAGAGGTAATAAGGTACTCTTCCTTTAAGTCCGATGTTGTTGAGTGAGGTCCCAAATTATGAATGCCCAAGTGAGAGCTCAAGGCTCATGTGAAATGCGGGGGCGGGGATCAGGAGGCGGGAAGGAGTACCTGAGGTAGGGGAGCTGCCCTGGAGGCAGAGAAGCTCAGGGCAGGTACGAGTGCGGCACGCGTCGCGTCAGTTTCCCCAAGGCGATGCCCGACGGGAAAAAAGATTTGGCTCTAAAACAACAACTTTTCAGCCTCTAAACAACATGCCCAGGTAAGTTCAATACTTCCGGTCGATAACGGCCTGATTCAGATACTCACATATCAATTCTCAGGGAAATCATCACGATCCAGGCCGGGCAGTGCGGCAACAGCAGTTAGTTATAACCCATCCCCCCCGCCATCTACCTACCATTATCTGCTTCCTCGATATGCCCGCCCGCATCTCCGCCGCCATCCTCCGACTTGCCCTTGCGGCCATGCACATACAGATAAACCGAACTTTGCTGATCCTATTTGTGCACAGTTGGAAGCCAATTTTGGCAACAGCTCTGCCAGGAACACGGCATCAGCCAAGATGGAAACCTAGAAGACTTTGCGACTGAAGGCGGTGACCGAAAAGATGTCTTTTACTACCAGAGCGACGATACGAGATACATTCCCCGAGCCATCCTGATTGATCTGGAACCGAGGGTGCGTCTTGGACCATAATGACAAGTTGATCAAGTGCTAAGCAGCTTCTGTAGGTCATCAACGGTATACAGACTGGACCTTACAGAAATATTTATAACCCCGAGAACTTCTACGTGGGCAAAGATGGCGTTGGTGCCGCCAACAACTGGGGTGATGGTTACCAGAGTGGTGAGGCGGTGTACGAGGATATCATGGAGATGATTGATCGAGAGGCAGATGGCAGTGACTCTCTTGAGGTGAGTCTTCCTTAGCCGGCCGAAATCTTCTTACTGATGCTTCATGCCCCAGGGCTTCATGATGTTGCACTCAATTGCCGGCGGTACTGGATCAGGTCTTGGCTCGTTCCTCCTCGAGAGGCTTAACGATCGGTTTCCCAAGAAGATCATCCAGACGTACTCGGTCTTCCCGGACACAACGAACGCGGGCGATGTTGTAGTTCATCCTTATAACAGTATCCTATCTATGCGAAGATTGACGCAAAATGCTGACTCTGTTGTCGTTTTGGATAATGGTGCTTTGTCGCACATTGCTGCCGATAGGTTGCATGTTCAGGAGCCATCCTTTCAACAAACAAACCAGCTGGTGAGTACTGCAACCTCGATCTTGCCTGCGATGCACGTAGCAAGAGCACGAGTGTTAGGAGATGTGTGAGATGAAGCAAGGGCACTGACAATTATCAGGTTGCCACTGTCATGTCTGCCAGTACAACAACACTTCGATACCCCGGTTACATGCACAATGATCTTGTCAGCATCCTAGCCTCCCTCATCCCAACTCCTAGATGCCATTTCCTCATGACTGCCTACACGCCATTCACCGGTGACCAAGTTGAGCAAGCCAAGACAGTTCGCAAAACGACAGTGTTGGATGTGATGCGACGTCTACTACAGCCCAAGAACCGCATGGTGTCTACTGTTCCCGGCAAGAAAAGCTGCTACATCTCCATTCTCAATGTCATTCAGGGCGAAGTTGATCCGACGGATGTTCACAAGAGTTTGCTT
Source organism: Fusarium sp. Na10 (assembly GCA_002234255.1). Classification (NCBI taxonomy): domain Eukaryota; kingdom Fungi; phylum Ascomycota; class Sordariomycetes; order Hypocreales; family Nectriaceae; genus Fusarium; species Fusarium sp. Na10. Next base: position 71,282 of record NJCS01000258.1, on the reverse strand, counting down.
CGTATTCGAGAACGACGGCTAGCTACATTCATTCCATGGGGACCTGCAAGCATTCAAGTTGCCCTGACAAAGAGAAGTCCATACATTCCCATGAGCCACCGTGTAAGCGGTCTTATGCTCGCCAATCACACAAGTATTGCAACGGTATGCAAGCCCTCCAGTTTACTTACTTCATTTAGCACAGTAGCTCACACAATTACAGCTCTTCAAGAGAATTCTGAGGCAGTACGATGGAATGCGTAAGCGCAATGCCTTTATGGAAGGATACAAGAAGACAGCACCGTTTTCCGAGAACCTCAACGAGTTTGATGAGGCACGGCAGGTTGTTGCAGACTTGATTGGCGAATACGAAGCTGCCGAAGACGCAGATTACCTCAACCCAGATGCAGGGGAGAAGCCCACGTCTGCAGAGACAGATCGACGAGTAGCTTGAAGGAGGGAGGAGTTAAGGATGAGGTGATCATGATCGTGTCTGAGGTAGTGGGGTCTGAAACGTCACGGTGGGTAGTGGATGTTGGATGTTGATATTTGCTTTACAACCACTGTGTACTGCATCAATGACATTGCAGTTGGGGCGTTTTGGGTGCCAGTCTCGGTTTTGGTTCGGGTTTAGATACTTGCTTGGCTTGGTGAATCCATCGATTGACTGGCTGAGTGCCTTGGTTTAAGGTTGATATGTCGCGTGCTCCTCGTGTCCCGAGTCAGGCTAACCAAGGTATTGACTTGGTACCTGACAGCAGCGATAACATCACCTTGGTCGTGATCCCTGTAGGCGTCGATCCGCGATCTGTCTTAGCGTGGGTCGTCGAATACAGTACGAGTACATAGTAATATCTGTGAGAGATGCAGAATCTGTCAGAAACATCGTGGAACATGTAACGTCGAAGATGATGTTTTGATGTGGAGAAGAGGCCGGAGCATTTTGCGCGGTGATGTTTTTGTGACGTCAGTGAACCACTGACGTCAGAATTGTAAATGGCATCGTGATGAGTTCATTGTTTGTGATTGTTTGTGCGTGTACGTTTGCTCGGAGGGAAAGAGTGTAATTATGGAGAAGGCGAATGAATGAATAGGTATTAAAGGGACCCTGAGAAGCTTCATCAGTTCAACATCATATCCAATTCTCAACTCAACTCATTCACATCACAAGACTTCTTCGTCACGGCATAACTACCAGCCCAGTAAGTCAAAGTGTCATTCGAAATATTAAGTCGTGTTAGGAATAAATACTAACATTCACTCTCAGAAACCCTCCTATCAAAATGACACAATCCAAGGACCAGAAGATTGCCGAGACCCAGGCCAACCTCCCTCTCCCCGATCAGCCCCCCAAGGCTTCCGACTGGCAGTCTGCTGATGCCCGCACCGTCAACGTCGGCGCTGGCAAGCAGGAGGGCGCCATTGGCACCGACTCTGCCGCTCAGTCTGGTCTTCGTGAGCCCGCTACCAAGGGCGAGGAAGTGGACCTGAGCAACGTTGGTCGTGAAGGTGTTGAGAAGCGTCAGCAATAAGCCTTCTCTCTCTCTCTATCTTGTACAATATAAAAAGAAAGTGGAATGGAATGGACTGAAGAGCCATAGAGGAGGTTAATGATACCTACGAATAATCAATGAAATGTACCGCGAGCAATGAATGCTTCGCTGCTTGATGCACCAGTATTCGTTTCTGTTTTCCCTCTAACCATGACTTGTACAGATATTCGAGGCCATAGTCTACTCTGCCGCCACGCGGCGTTTGAGTGTTGTCTCTCACTGTCGTCTTGATATGTATGTACGACAAATTCCTGGCTTTTCAGCACCAATTGCCTTTTACTGGCACTGCAGCCTCCCAACATTGGGTAACACATTCTATCTACCCCGCGATGTTATCTTTTTGTGCCGCATATTGGTTCTAGTGATTAATGCATTGTACTGCATCATGAACAAACTACGTATGGGCCTATTACGAGTTTCCATGAGTTACATGCTGGCTGCCACAGCATGCCGGGCCAGGAACAGCGTCCATCCAGATCTTACCCTGACGTGCTCTCGAGTGAAGAGCCAGCATCTGTACCGGATGCGGAAGTCTGATAAGTAAAACAACAGCCGTATTTTATCTATAGTTCCTGGGTACCCTAGACAACAGTCACAACCTCACGATGAACCCGAAACCTCAAAAAGGTCACACGTAATGCACCACAAGGACAAACAGACCCATGGACAAACAACGATCTATCACATAACTTTGCGCATGTAGTCTCCAGAAGCCTTCTCTAAGCCAATCACCAATCACCAACCACCGGCCACCGGCCACCGGCCACCGGCCACCGGCCAGCTCTGTTATGTCATGTCATATTATGAAGGTTGCCAACCAACAAAAACAACATGTATCATATCAAAGGACCGAGATCTCACATGCCGCGCAGGACGAGAAAACAAAGTCTACCCACCCAGGTAACAAGGAATAGCCAAGAAGAGAGAGGGTCACATTCCCATTATACATACATATGTACATACGGCCGTCCCCGTCGCCATCTTGCATAATAAGCAAGGGTTTTCCAACCACATCGCCATCGTGCACGTACAAAAAATACTGGATCAAAGCGGCAAAGACAAAACGCAACCAACGAGTCTATTTCATGATATGATCTGATGTTGACATACATGAACAAGATTACCGTGACTACCAAAGCAGAAGCACAACGCTCTCGAGAGGACATGACATGGCTCGTGCATATTGAAATGCTGAAGCTAGAATCATTCAACTGAGCCAATCTGAGTACTAATAACTGAGTACTTCGTTAGCTACCTCAGCTCAGTTAAGAGCATATGTAGATTCCAAATGACATCCTAATCTGGCAGGAGACTTTGAAGCTCAATCTCATCTGCAATAATCGGCATTGCTTTGTCTCAAGTAAGTGCCAAGTCAGGAACACGGCGGCCGTGGCTTGTAGATGCGTGCAGGGCCAATTTGGCGGCTCGTAAGCCTCACGCTTCCCACGACAAGCTCGCTCGCTCCCTTAAAAACTAGACCTGAATGCTTTGTGCATTGACAGTGGATGTACTCCGTATGCTGTGCGCATCCATAGCGCTGCCCACATATGCGCTGCTCGGAACCCACCACCGATTCAGTATAGCTGTGCCCCGGAGAAAGCGGCTGGGGTTCGCCCTAATCTCAGCTTCAACCCACTGGACCGAACAATGTCCATTGGGATACCAGAAAGAAGACCTCGCTCGATCTGAGTCTTGAATCAGAGGACCCTGGATCGGTCACGGAGCCGCTGTCTCGAAATTCCCACATCATCTCTTGGCTGATCTAGAGGCCTTCTAGCGCTGTGAATGACTCCGTTTCTCGACAGCGCCATCAGCGATGAGAGCGAGCGACTGAGGCAGGGAGGGAGAGTTGACTGATGCGTGCGGATACTGGACGTGCGGGATCTGAGATGCAGTAATTAGCGTCTCAGCTCAGTCTTAGGCACTAACTAGACGTGACCTAATGTCCCAAGGTAATTGCGAGTCAACTCACTATTGAGTTGAAACTAGCCAACCACAGTACCCATCCAGAATGATCGACACAATTACCCGAGGGCAAGTAAATCAAGGGTCCAGGGGCTTGATCTTATCAACGCCATGGCCAACTCACGTGCCGGAGCATCAATAGTCTCAGGCAAGTCGTTCTCAATAGAGCATCCAGTCATCCCCATGGATTTGCTATGTAGGTGTGTTCCATAACGGTATCCATACCTTGTCCCCAAGGCGTGGAACATCGTCTGGCCGAGATCGAGTTGAGTAAAACGGGCATTCTGGCCTCGATGGCATCTTGTCCCAGTTGACCAAGACGCAGGCTTCAGTTAGACACACCCAGGTGCAAGTTACGGCATGGCCATGACTAGAATGTCATTTATGCCAACAAGGGTTCACCTACCTTGGCGATTACTCCATTTCCACTCATGTCACACGAGAGACCAACAGGTGATGGATAAACCGCACTCAACACTTGACATGACTAAGTTGGAGTCTAGCAAGTGCATGATCTCGGGCCCTTGAGATGTGTTGTCCGATACAAGACCAAACAGACCTTCTAAGGACCCGCTTTGCAACTCCTTGACCTTGCGCCAGAAGCTCCACGATAGTCAACGCGAAGGATGGCTCAGCCCTTGATCTGCGTTACAATTCCGGGGTGCGGACCCGAAGATGTAGATGGTAATGTCTGACTTTGACGGGTTACCAGAACCAAGCATGATAAACGGAAAAGGTATGCGCAAAAAGCAAATTTGCTTCGAAATGAGGTCCGCATGCCAGAGGGGACTGCCTGGGTGGAAGAAGAAGAAGAAGAAGCAAACATCGGCGGCCACCCTATGCAATTCCACGCGCTAATGCAGCATTCGTGGGACGACGAGGCCACGAAACGTACGTGGAAAAAGAAAGGCAGCCGTTAGAGCATGCAGATATCACCCGACGGAAACGCAGCTAGAAAATAAACCCAGAGACATGGATGAACCGGGATGGAGACTGCCGGGGAATAAGTTGCGGCATGGTATGGTATGGTATGGTGATGTTCTTGCCAAAGGCTTCCTCCTGTCATGATCCTGATGGTAGGAAACAAGACACCGAAAATCAAGGACACGCTAGGTCGGCAGTTCCCCCATTTGTCTGACGCCTCTAGCTCAACCAAATCACTGCTTGGTGTTCTTCTCGAAGGTCTTTCTTGAACTGCCCATCATGCGTGGCGTTCACTATGATGCTCAGCTTGACTCATGACCATGGTTAGTGTGTTGTCTCGTGAACTGGCACGACTTATGTAACTTATATTCAAGGCGTGTGCTTGATCAGGGCCACTTGCTACCATTCTTAATAGATGTGATTGTGATGGTGACAGTATAACCCCAAGCCGTTGTCCTGATTGTGCCGGAATTGGGAGGACTGTTCCCAAAAAGACCGTTTCTTCCATGAACCGATGGACACATCGATGGTATTTCCTAGTCTGTCCATGACCTTGAAAGGCCAGCATCGAAGTGAATCAACATGTTGAACTTGAGTCAAGGAGAATCAAGAAGCGTGCCTAAGTACAGTGGGATGCAACAAGTATTCGCAGGTGTGTAGGTTGTTTTGGCAGCTTCTAACCTATTTAGTTAAGCGCTTAGCTGAAACCCAGTACTTGATACTTAAAAGCCTGATGTTTTCCCTGTGGCCATTAAGTACACAAGACATGTAAGGACGCCCGTAACTAGCTTCCGACACAGCTAGGATGCGAATACCGTCATGATATTGGGGGAGATGAGATACGATAACGATACGATGCGATGCGATGCGATTGCGATTAGATGAGCCGAGATGCGCTGAAATTCTTGGGAGTCAAAAGCCCGGCAAAGTCCTTGCCGCACGAGAGAAGTTCTGGACAGAGAAAGCTGAGGGAGGGAGAGAGAAAGGGGCTTGATTCAGTTCCCTCCTCCCACCAACTAATCTTTGCCATGTCGTATACATTGTATTCCCTTATCCGTTTACTTGTCAACATCAATCATCCGGCACTGGAGGTTGTGGGTAATTCGCAGCTTGACTGATGACTAGGTAGTCAATTTTATCGCATCTCATCACTCCGAAGGAAAGTTTCCCAGAGCCGATGCACAAGCTTTTCGGCATATCGTATGATTAATTGATCGATCACGCCAGCCCAGCTAACATAATTGGCCCCAAGTTTTGCTGGAGAAGAAGCAAAGAAGCCTCAGCCGCCTGAAAATAAGTTATCGGTCAATTCTGGCTTCTAGCCAGGATTGACCGATAACTCCAAGGCTGAGACGATGGATTGGTGCCAGTGCCAGTGCCAGAAGAAGGAGACCCTAGAGACCCAAACTTCTCGTGCCATGGCACGGCTATCAACTAGGCACCCTAGCAAAGATGATGCCCTATTAGCGTCAGAACATCGCTTCAGATAGTTATGTACTAAACAGTTCCAGGTTGAGAGTTCTGGTGCGGAATACTGCCCGAAGCCATTGACGCCAACACGTACTCCACAATTCAAGAACCAGCAATGGGAAGACTCCGTAAAACTGTCCATAGCGTGAATACCTTTGGTGGCGTACGCTTAGAGCTCGGTTAGAAGTTGCTACCCAGCGCCGTTGACTCATAAAACTCAAAGCCCAAGGCCAGAACGTGGCGGTTGCTTGGTAGATTCGTTCTCACGGCCAATTTCTACACGGATGCAAATAACGTTCTGACCGCTAGCCTTGTCGCGAGCGATTATGATCCAACGAGGCTGACCAACAGTCAAAGCGGTCCGGAGCTAGGATGAGTTGGGCAGTCCGTGCAAGTGTCCGATAGTGGCTTTCTACAAAATCAGGCCACTCTTCAATGCCAAGGTTAGTAGAAAGCACCACACGCATACCCGTGCGTACGTATGTAGCTATGTACTGTGAAAACGTTGCTGGGTGGTGTGGCTTCAAGTCCGCAACTTGCACCCTTCCTTCAATGATAGTGCAAATATGCTGTACACTTGCACAAGCACTATTAGCTCACAACTTGAATAAAGGAGGGCCGAGAACTGCCAGTCAAGTCAGCGGTTGTCAAAGTGGTGATTTGTTTGACTGTTCTTGGCCAAAGACTACTACATTGGCATTCATCCAAGGTTGATATTGAGTAATGGTAGCCAATAACTTCCTTGCCAATTCTGATAAGACCACAAGAACCTTACTTAGTATATCACAACCTTGGCGCTTGTCGTACGTAGGCGGTAAAGCGCAAACGACACAGACTTGTAGAACTGACTGGTGGGTGATGGTACAATACCGGCCGGTAGTATTCGCTGGTCCCTTTTTACCTGGACAGGAAGCTTGGTAGGTTCCCAGGGTCTTGCTGCATGTTTGACATGCTAAGCTAATGGAGTTCTGCGATCGACGGATCCATGCGAGGGCCCAGGATCTCGGATTTTTCAGAAGTCTCTTGTGTCTCCCTGCAGCCCTGACGCAGTCCCTTTCCCGCTATGCAAAGTCTATATCGAATCGAACTCATGGAGCTGATGAATCAAGTCTGGAAGTGTCACTGTTGTCGTAGACTTCGCCTGCTGGTGGACCGTAGGCTTCGGAACACCACTGGCGGTCTTTGGTTTTGTCTTCACCGAAAAGGGGTGTATGGAAACACTGAAAGCGGTGTGGTGTGCTCCCGGGACGGGCAGGATCTCACTAGCGCATGGCGCCCTGGGATCAGACGATCGCACCGTCGAGTCCGCCCCACAGCAAGCCAGATCCCAGGGTTCCCGCCATTCCGTCCTGGTGTTGATGGTCGACAGACCCCTGTCCTTGTTTCTCCTGACTGATGAGCTGCTCAATGGGAATCCATCCTTTTGGAATGATTGCACAAATATGTTGTGTCAGATGCTTCGCCGCCGTTCTTCAGCCCAAATATGACTCTGTACAGAAGTATGTATTGTGCCTTCTTCATGATCCCTGGTATCTGATATGGTGGTGACATGCACAAATCCCTCTCGCGAGTGGCAAGCAGCTCACAAAATCCGTTTAGTATACATATCTGACTGCTCAATATGATGACCAACTAGCGACCTTGACCGAGCGGGAATCTGGCGTTTGGAGGAGCCACGCGCAACTCCTAAACCCTCACCGATCGCTTCGGGCGCAACCCACCCCTGTCAACTCACAAAACACAGTAGGACTTGGCGTAGCATTGGAATCACCGTCACCAGCAGTGTGGTGGATAGCTCCATCTGCATCTCCGTGTGCGCCTCGGCAATGTTTCGAGGCCAAGGACTCAAGGTGTAGACCCAGAAATCAGGAATCGATCTGGGGGCCTCTTTGTGGAAGCACGGCCACGTCATTGTACCGTGATCCGATCGGCTGGCGTTGGCTGAATGTGTCGTGGGGACGGTCTTACTTGCCCCAAAATCTTGCTCTGCTTATGAGGACTAATCACCCAATCAACGATCATAGTCAGTCCGCCCAAGGGTCGCAGAGGTGTTCGCGGTAGTCGCCATCGCGAGATGCTTGGTTTCGAGAATATCATCATATTTCGTTGTCGGCAGTTGACAAGGCGTCGCAAGTGAGGCTACTGTTTTCCGGCATCTTATTAGAGTTAGCTTTACACAACACATATGTACATATATGATTAAATAAACGGTGGAGGCCTCATGCCTGATTGTGTCAAAACCCTTATTCAGAAGAGGGTGTGATTGCCTGTTCAATTTGACACGGCATCTCAGATTGAGTCTGGGGTTTGCGACGCATCATGCACGATGTGAAAGTACTGCCGAATGACTCGCCATATCACATTGCTGATGCTGCGCTTATCAGCATCTCAAGAAATGCTGTAAGAAAGTGACAAGCATGTCTGCAAATCGGCTCTTGAGAAGGGGCTGGCGACGAGCTGAGCCTTGTCAATCAACGTTATTCGTTGCTTTTTTGAGTGCTGTGCATCATCGAGACCGTTGGAATCGAGAGGCTGCCGCGCACGCTTAGGTATGTCGGAACGGGCGTGGTTGGCCAGAGAATATTGAGTGGTAGGGATGTGCCGTTAACCAACCACTTATCATATCAGATCTGTTTTGCGTTAATTATGTACGGGTGGATGAGACCTTGCCAACGCCCGTCACACTGGTCCGGTTGGGGTCATTTGGGTTAAGTTGACTGCGCGAGATGTACCTCGGAATACCTGTTTGTGGTTAAACTCTCGGCGAATATTATACGATATGTATCTGTGCCGTGAGAGCGCCCCGGGCTTAGGCTAGTAGTTTTGTGACCTGTCAGAACGACCATGACATCCGATGGGAAGGTAAGGAAGGGCTCACCGTCGACATGTGTCTGAGTTTTCTCAACAGCATGAATCCTTAATGCATAAGGTTGTTTTAGGAAAAGATGCCCTGTTGCACTGTTGGTTTTGTTAGGTTAGGAGAACTTGGAGAGTGACTTTCAAACATACATACGACCTGTCGCGGGGCCCATGTACAGAGTCGATTTGCGAAGATCGAAGGGAGGCCAGTTGATGGTCAGGGGCCCCTGGCGGAGGGCTGGAAGCCGGGGATTGAAACTTCCAGGCTCCTGTGCTGTGCTGCACTGTACTGTAAATGTCGAGAGCAGCGCTTGCATGAGATCCATCGGGGATGATTTACCAAAGTGACACTTTAGGTATCCGTACCGGCAACCACTCTGTCACTTCCGATAGCTCGCGCTGATCACCATCGGTTGGGCTGGCGCAGGTTTGAGGCCAGCCGAAGTCGGATTGAACACCAACATTCAACAGTAGCAGCGATATGACTCTGCCTAGTTCAAAATGAGGTTGAGTGCCTATCATATCACCGCTGATGACGATTTGCAGTCAAAGAGGCGTTTCGCCTTTGACTGTTTCACGTGGCAAGGATCGAGAACATTGAAAGCTGATTCTCAAACGAGATTCGATAACGAATTGGGTTGTCATCGACGAGGACGAGAAGGGCCGGGAGGTTTAATCAAGAGCTAACCGCTGGCCATTATCGTGACAGCACAATAGCGCGCTTTGTTCTTGTCTCGGAGAGTTGACAGAACGCGGGCCATGGTTCTCATGGTAGAATGTCTGGTTACCTTAGTTAGGTAGTTAAAGTTAGGTTAACCTATTATCATAACAATTTATTGGCATAACATGCCACGAACTACCCAGTGAAGGAAGGACAAGGAACCCCCAGCGGGAGATTGCTCCGTTTTTCCCGTAATGGAAGCTCAACGGGTGCCTGACTACAGAGGAAGGGCCAAAAAGTCCTTGCTTACTAAGGCACTAGAGAACTACCCCTGTAAATGCTATTAGATCCTTATTACTAAATTTATATAAGACTTCCCTATAAGGGATTTTACTGCTATTTTTTCTTTCTATATATATAACAATGCTAATAGATATTATAACCTAAGCTTTAGTAGTAATATTAAAGGTGCCTACTAGTAGAGTAAAAACTACTATTTAAATTAAAAAGATAATAAGTATTTTATACTATATAATAAATATAATATATACTTATACTATCTGGTAAGGCTTTAAGCTTAATAAAAAACTGCTATAGCTATAAGATACCTGGCTATAAGATGCTTTTTATTTAGGGTAGCTAATAAAGTAAATAAAAGAGACTAAGGAGCTTATTATTATAAAGGTTAGTAGGGATTATTATAGATAGGAGAAATTAGCTACTAATATTGCCAGTAAGCTTAGCTTAGTAAGGATAGATATCTTTAAATTAATAGTAATATCTATACTTAAAGCTATAGGCTATAGGAAAATAAAGCTAATAAGGAAGCCTAGACTAATAATAAAAATAAAGAAAAAATAACTTAAATAGTACCTTGCCTATTAAAATTAGACTTTAGAAGACTAGAAGTTAATAATATAGTTTAATAAAATGTCTATTATTTTTCTTTACTATTATAGTAGTTATTAAATCTAGAGGAAAGTAAAGAAATAAGTTATTTATAGCTATATTTATAAGTAATAGAAAGGCTTTAATAAATTTATATTCTAGGCTGCCTTTTTATATAATAAAAAGGGACCTTTTTATTACTAAAAGCTAGAGATTAAGAAGGAAAAGAAGGCTACTAATAAAGCTATTATAAAGCTAAATAAAGAGCTTAAACTAATAATAAAGATATAGTAGAAGCTTACTAGTAGTTTATAAAGGTTAGGCTTATAAAATAAGCTAGAAAGGAAGCTAGTCTGGTAATAGACTAAGGAAAGGAGAAAGCTTATTTATAAAGGTAAGGGTAGTATTAACTAGTAGCAGTATTAGTAAATAATTTTTATTTTAAAATTACTTCCTTTTACAGTAAAATATATAAAGAAAAGAATAAATACTATTATTTAAGAAGATAGGGCGCTAGTATATGCTTACTATATATAATAAAAGGTATTTAATCTGTAGGAGGTATAGTAGCTACTTTAGTGCCTAAATTTGCCTGATTTAAATGCTATTAAACTAGCCTGGCTATAGATAAAGAGATATATAATAAAGAAAGGTATACTAAAAAGTAAAAGTAAAGCTATTTATAAGTAAAAGCTTGGTTAGAAGGAATTGCCTTAAAGAAGGATATAAAAGTAGATAGAAAGGATACCTATATATATTAAAAAAATCATTAATTATAAGGGAAGGAATAAGTACTTAAAAGGTAGGGATTATTCTTTACTAAATTAACCTTTTTTAAGGTACCTTCTCTTTTTACTTTACTTTTCCGTTTTTAGCGCGGTATTAGCGTAGGCAAGAACTTTTTGGCCCTTCCTCTGTACTACACAGTAAGCTAGGTACCTACCTAGGTAGCTAGGAAGGAAGGCTAGAAGGATCCAAATTACCAACAGCAAGCAAGACCCTGTGGTGCTATTCAGAATGACACAACGTCGTTGATGGACTTCATTGTAGCTTCGTTATGTGAGGTTGGAGCCTTCATAATCAAGTCTTTTGCACGAGACCAGCACAATCGACACTTTGCAGATCCCATCCGGTAGATTCCATAATAAACTTTGACCAACTGCCGACAAAGTTTGGTTCCTGGGCCTCGTATCTGTGACCTATACAAACTTCAAGAACTCGGGAAAAAAGCAACGATTGGCCCTGGAAGGAATGCCTGTCAAACGGATGTGAATCAGAGATTGCATCAATACCAAGAGCCGCTGCGTAGATCTGTATTTCCTGGAAGGCTACCTATGTTATGGATGTGGACCATCTCCATCACGCGTGTGAACTCTTATTGCGGCCAACAAGGCAAGTTGCCCGAGCTTCCAGCAGTATGATCTCTCCACAGTCTGCTTCTCCCAGCGTGATATCATGCAATACCAGCCAGTCAGTGCCGCCCTAGTCGAGGTTCTTTCTGATGGGGGATCATGAACTTTTGCATCGTTAACGAGCTTGGCATCTCCAAGCCGTCTCATTCGGCCCCGGGCCTACACTCGGATACGGCGACGGGCAATGGTCAAAGAACTCTGTCTCCATTTCGTACATACCGTAGTGTGTAGTAAAGTCTTCTCCTCCTATAGTGCAAGCATTTCACCTGCACGGGTGGAATGTTGCCAGTTGGTGGGATTCGAGAGGCAGTTCGCCCGTCGCCCTGCATTTGCGGTCCACCACGTGTGTTCCCAGTGGAGAGGCCATCCTATCCTCATCCAGTAATGGTAGCCTTTGGATGGTCCAATCTTTTTATGTACATTTTTGTCCATACATAAATTTGTAAGTTTGTTAGCTTCAAGTCAAACACGTTTTTGAGGCCCCCGGCTATGTACTGTTAAGCTTCCAGATCCACCTGCAAGGAGGTCATTGGTTACCAGTCATCAGATAAACCACCCAGAAAGCAACAAAAAAAAACCCCCCGAAAGATGAGATTAGACCTCACAAGGCAAAGGGGGCGGTTCTCCAATGTACATAGTACTCTGTATCCGTACTGTACATACAGATACAGCACCTGGATGCCAGAACAGGAAACCGGCAGTGACCGATGCAACATCGTGGGAAACTTGCTCAGTGCTCACCACTGCACCGGGGGCTATAGTCCACTCCAGTTAAACCATTCGATCTGGCGACTTTTTTGTTTTCTTTGGGTGGTGTCAGCACTGCGGGGCAAACTACCCGCGTTGGTTGGCACGCACAACGTCACGATAGAAGGATGAAGGATGCAGGATAGCATCGGCCGATACGATACCTCGGGGTATGGCGGATCGAGATATCTGGATCTTGCAGTGTGTCCCGTCCGTCTAAAGAAATCGACAATTTAATATTAGTTTAGCACCTAGTATCCGTACATATGTATGTACGTATACCGAGCTGAGACGGGCGCATCTGATCTGGTGTAGTGTGCGGAAACGCGCCCGCAATCCTTAGGTAGTTTCAGTCTAGTAGATAGATGGTACTGCACATGCCTGGTACCTACTAACTCACGTACCGTCCGGCGTGAGGCGTGAACCAAGATGGCATCAAATAAAACGCCCCCCCCCCAGCTATTCCCACCGACCTGGACTACAGTATTGTCTGGGGGAAGGAACCTACTATTGTACACACTGCAAAGTCTTGAAAGGATTGTTCTCGTCGTTAGTACGTATTCTAGTTACCTAGGTTTGAAGGGAATGAAACCCAAGGTCAGTCAGTGACTGCTCAGGGTTCACAAATATGTAAGAATCCATAAGTGTCTGATGAGCTGGCTGTGTAACAGCAAAAGCTGATGTATTTCAACCTGATCAGCCACGCACCCCCATCCTCAAGATCCTCGCCCGTTGCCTCTTTATCATATGCAATGAATGCAATAACAATGGCTGTTTTGTACAACTGCATGGTCGTGTGCAGGCGGCGAGCCTGTGGGCGTCAGTTCGGGGAAGGCTGGATGGCTACATTAGTGCTCAAGGATTACCCGTAAGCTTGCCTTGATCAACTACCGCGTAATGATTACCTTACTGCAGTTACTGTAGTCCCACAGAGTGATCGACATCAGACCACCTCGCAAGCCTTCGCTGCAGTAGACGATGTTCTAGGCTTCTAGTCTCTCTAGCCTGCCACGGTGTGAGATCTAGCTGTGCCGGCCCACAGAGCCCAATCCGATTCTCAGTATCCAGCGTGTCGTGGCTTGTCCAAGGAAGGCTTAGTAGCAACTCAAAGACACGCAATTGAGGCTGATGGTGGGCGAAGACGGGCTGCCAGTGGCTCGAATTGGTCTCTACCTCCAACCGTGCACGACGCCGCATCGTGGGGATCTCATGATCGCTTCCACATGAATGCCTGGCCCACTACGTAGGAGATATCCCTTCAGCGCAGGGGATAGCCACAATGTTCGAGATCTAGCCCCTGACGACATTGGCTACCGTCCTGCGTCGTACAGTCACAGTCACAGTCACAGCTCAGCACAGCACAGCTTCTTCACGTAGGCAGGGCCTAGCAAACCTCTAGCTAGTAACAGTCGACTAACCGTTACTTGACCATTGGCTGACCACCCAGAATCGACCATCTCGGCACATTTGAATCGACGATTTGTCTCTAGCGTTAGATCCCGGCCGTTGGAACTTTCTCTTCTGGTCTAACGCCACGAGCTCGAAGCGAAGGAGGGCGGTGTAACTACGTTGAGTTGGTGTGTGTTTTGACGGATCAATACCGGTGTTGCAAGTCTTGTGGTAGGAACAAACTTGCCAGAGATATCTACCCGCGTTATTTTGCCCGATATGAATACTGTAAGTCTGATATGCATATGGCCCACGATGATGTCCAACAGACGAGGGTGTCCGCATTGCTGGAACAAAAGAAACATAATGAAATTGTGCTTTTGCCTATTGTGGGAGTCGGACAAGTCGGGCACATTTCTTTTTCTTTAGCCCGGCGAAGCATGCCTGTATGACCCTGAGCGCCCTATTCTAGTTTATGTCTGCTATTCCCGAACTTGACACCCCTGACTCGACATGCAGGTAGGGGCCAGCGATTCGCTGAATGTTTCTTGCATTGAAGAATTTGCTATGTACCTCATGCCGAGGCGTTCTGCGAAAGTTAGTTTGTGCATACTAATGCCTTTCAAGGGCATGTTGGAAGGTCGAGTATCACATGGAGGGAAAACTTGGCTATCTGAGGTGCCTCTCACGATGTCGGGGCATAACGAACAGTGGTCAAGTCTTCAACGAAAATAGGGAACCCTTGGGCTACGGGCCGAGGAGGGGAGACGGCCGTCAATGACAGTTCTGTATACAGCAGAGAGGACAGCATGACGGAAGCACAAGCCCATGTCTCGTCGTCTCATTGGGCAGCACCCTAGATCGAAAGTGCCTGAGCCTCCGTATGCATATTACTGCTCTTGTGATGATGAATGGGCAAAATATTGGCCGTTTTGAATAAGTGTAACACCATCAACAAGCCGAGTAATTCTCGTATTGGCCATCAAACCCGTGCGGCTGGCATACAAGGCACAACGAGTATACGGATCCGATGTTCGCCAAGCAGTCACCATGCTTACTTACTGTCAAATGTAGGGACAAATTGCTATCCGATTCGCTGTATCCAAGGCTTTGAACATGGAGGCCAGGTGGAATGTACAGATACAGTACCCAATCGATCGAATATATCCACCGGCAGGCAAATGCTTGCACATTGGCAGATATGTGTATGTCCGTATACAGTACTGTATTGGACGTGGCAGAAAATACATCATGACCCAGGGAACAGGTCGGGTCGGATCGCAATATGGCAAGAAAACGTATGACACGGGAACAATGATGGACTGTGCCGCCAGATGATTTCGAGAAAGCTTCGGGATTTAGGGGTGGGTACGGGAAAAAAGCAAGGAGATTAAAGATGAAAACTCATGATCCTGCAGGAAACCCAGTATCTCGAGGCTTGCATCGTGGTCTTTTGATCTTGGTGGGTCGATTTAATGTTCAAGGGCAACCAAGCTAGGCCAGATTGGACAGATTAGGAGCTGACTGCCGTTGGAAGAATGGAAGCAATTGGGGCTTCCATCGGTTCGGTAAATAAGTGGGCCATTCCAGTTTTCAGCGGGGCTTTTCTTCTCAGCGGGGCTTTTCTTGCCAGCGGGCAGCCCTGCGATTTGGGCGCCTCAGCTGCCTCCCTACTATTAGTACCTTGGGTACAGTAGGAGTACAGCACCTTGCTTAGTACCTACCTAAGTTACACTGTTGGATTGGATTCCACCTCAGTGGTGGAGAGGAAGAAGGCTAGAATGCCTAGAAACATTCCATTTCCGTCCGTTCCCCCGTTGAACATTAGTAGGCATACGCTGTACTTGGTATGGAAGGTAGCCACAGGTAGTCCCTTTACTGATTGAATTCGATTGCCTGCCAGTAGTACTCCGTACGTGACATGGCAGAGTTTTCCGGTGAGTAACATCAGTGAGGTATCCCTGAGCAGGCTCGGCTAGAAACGCGATTCCTGATGGCACAGGCACAGGACGAACGTTAGCATGTGCTGGTACTGCATTGGCAGAATTCTCCGAGTCGTGCTAGTCTCATCATTGAGCAACGTAACGCGGTAGCACTGCAGTAGTCAACAGGCGAGCTGCAAGATATCTAACGCCATCATATGTAGCTAACAATAGTAGGCGATCCGGAGAGAAAGTTTGCTAGAATGTCGGCTGGGTGAATCGGAAACTACTCAATGCCAAAGTCCCTGAGGTCCGGTTCGAGATATGTTCTTCGCCATGTACATATGAAAACGGGAGCAGTCAATGGAATTGCACGCATCTGATAACTAGCCCACAAAAGTCACCGCCTTCTCGACACCTGGGCAAGATCCGTTATGGCGAGCCTCCACTACAAATACATACACACTACTCTCGCCTGAATAAATAAGGTCTCGCGACTCGGCGGTTATTGGCCAGGTCTGGGGGATATAGATGGCCCTCAGAACGTATTTATACTCCTCGATAATTTAAGAGGAAGAAAAAAAAACACTTTGGACAAATGGCAGAGTGATGAATAACCAAGCAAGGACCTCTGCTGGATCGCTAAGCTTATGACAAGACAAGACAAGACAGACGCAATTAACTTTTTAGCGGCACAGCCGATGCAGTCCCAAGCGATTGGAAACAGCATCGTGAATGATATCTGTCTCAAGGGAGGATGTTCACCATCTATGGTGGTAACTAGCAGGGAGACCCATGTCGTGGGAGCATCATCTGCTATCCTAGCGGTGCATGGAGATAAATTCGCGTGTTCCCATGGAACAGGACCCTGCCGGAGGAGATTAAACAATTCATCGGCGTCAGAAAAAGGTCAGTGCTTTAAACAACCCCTTCTAGACTTCTGGAGAACTGCGGCAGTGCCATGTTGTTCTACTCCGTAGTAAGGTTCTTTTGATATGCGACATTGGTCTCACGCCTACCACATTAATGGCACGAGCCCGTGCAGATCATGATTCCGTCTGGGTCTTTGTGATTGCAAGGTCACATCTGAGGGTCACAGCCAGGAAGAGCCACAAACGAGGCTCATCACCAGTCAAATGAAGCATCAAACCGAGCTTTGGCATGCGTCGAAGCCCAAAGCTTCACAGGAACAGTAACTTGAGCGCATACACGCCTTTCCTATTTTGTATGCTGTTCTGGAAGGACAGTGGGAATGGGTCGGCGGAGATTACATCAGAATTTGCGATGGACCCCAGGATGATGCTGGGTGAGAATGGATCGGGCAACCGGGATACGACGATATGATGTACAGTGATGCACAACACACTTATTATACCACGTTGCGCTAGCATCTCTTATATGTCTTCCACAGCATTTGTTTTGAGGGGCAGGCTAGTGATACGATCTTCTGCTTGACCTGAAGTTTCATGATCTGAGGCGAGCAAGCCATGTGCCTGTTATTCGAAAGGTCGACGAATGCCATCACCAGGTTTCTCAGCAGTGGGAGAAAACTGAAGTTGGTATTATGTACAGAGTACATGATAGACCTACTTTGACTTGATATGGCGTGGTACGGTCTGGCCTTCGTCTGCACTTATATTAGTACATAGGGCATGCCATTACTTAGGGTTACATCGTATATACTCGTCAAATTTATCGACCAAGAGCCATCTACGATCAATCATCGGCTGAAACATGACGGACTGCCGTTGGGCGATACGCACTGGATGGCCTAATGGAAGCATTTTCCATTACGTTAATATGTATGTTGGCACTGATGAAGCGCAAGCATGGAATCTACGTATTCATCTCATCTCATCTCATCTTGGCTTGTCAGGAGTGGAGTGGCGACATGCCCATTGCCCACCACACGTTCATCATGGCGACGCACTAATCGAGGGCGTGTCTGATCTTGAGAGATTAGGTCCACAGGCCATCTCTGCTCTCCTGGCTATGTAATGTGTATCCGCCAGAGCGGCGCCAACTTCGCGTGGAGGATGGACCATCCCTGCGGAGCCGCGGGGGCCGTTCGGATTAGGTTTCTCCCGTAAGGGACTACCTGCGAGGTACACGTGCTGGGCTCAGATCAAGTGCAGTCTGGGTGCTCGACAAAGTTTCTTCCATGTAAGTTCGACGCGTTCCAAATGAGACCTCCTGCTCCTTAGCCAGGTGGGCATAAGATGCTGACGGCCTGGTCCTTGCCCACTGACGTACCTGGCTGCGGTGCCGCCCATACAATGGGGCACCCAATCTGAGTATGGGAAGCAGCCCATCTCGCGCATCGTCCATTGTCCAACATTCATCAGTTCGTCATTGCTCTAAGGGCTCGATGAAGCGGCTTGGCATCAATGCTTTTACTATGTCCTCGTTGCCAACATCACTATAACAATTGTTACTCATCCCATCGTTCCTAGATGCTCGATGCGATTTGCAGTGCCACCCAGCTTGCCCGTCGTATCTCAGCGCCATCGACACCTTGAGCCTCAGGTTATCTCGTTCTACCTCCCATATGCCAATCTCGCGCATCTTCCATCCGAGCCGTCATTTGTAATGTTTCTCGCTCTTTGCCCCTATTTCTCTCAATTTAGCGCTGCACTCCTAGCTCCCACGCTCTTAGCGCATTGCGGCAGGGGATGGGGGAAAATGCAACTGTGTAATACAGTTGGCAGGGGACCTGTGCTGAATCGAAATGTGATGTGTCGATGGGAGACAAGTTTCCAGCTCAGTCAGAGGATGCTAAGTTTCAACAATAATAACACTCACTGCAAACCACTCTTGTAAGGCCGTCCAGCTGGGGATCTTCTTCTAATGTGCTCATTTTCCTTTCTCCCATAGAAATAGTGGTGCCGGGTTATAATTTCCCAGCAGTGACTCGCTCGCTGGTTTCGCCCTCACTGTTGATTCGTTGCGATCCGACACTGGAAGAAAAGACCCGAGTAGAGATGGTTTGTTGCCCAGGTGGGAGCTTCATAAAAAATCATAAACACACATTTGAGTGGCATTGAGTGGTGTGGTCCGGGGGCGTCTCCCTGTGTTGTTTGTGGACTACTAAAGCCAGACCGCTGCTGACTCCAGGAGCAAGGGCCCCCGGAAGTCGTACCATTTTGCAGAACTTGAGATTAGAGATCTCCAAAGCTTAGGCTACTGCACCGGGCTATCGTCATGCCCCAGCAATTGGTGCAAAACCTGGGTTAGTGTTTGAATCGACGGCAATGATGAAAAGTACACCAATATCTCGTCTTTTTCTTCAACTCTCAGCTTTTTTCCTAGAGCCTCAACGACAACGACAACGGCGCAGTGATGGCTGATGAATACGGGATCCTAAAGGATGCATACTGATGATGAACATAGCATGTGAAGAGATGCAAGTTCCCCGAGATCTTGCTATAGATGCCAGCCCTAGGGCAACATGGTCTTCTCTTTGCCCTTGTCTGCTTCATCGGTCACTGATCCTTGTTTGTTCTTCCAAGCCCCACACATCCATGATCGATTCTCTTCGGATCCCTACCGCTCTCCTCTCCCCACCCATACCATATCGTAAACCGTCATGCCATCGTGTCCCCTAGCCAGTGGAAGCGAGCTTGAAATCCCTGTCGCGTGGGCGGTATCTCTACCCGCGACCGTTTCCCCCAGGCGTCACAACCCAACGCCGCAGCATGAAAGCTTGCTGAGGCGCGCTTGCTGATCGATTTGTTTGTGACGCTCGATGTCTTGCTCGGAACTCGGGTCATGATTTCAGGGATGACAGTGACAATTCCAGTCCGATACACCCAGATGGTTTCTCATAACGACAGTTATATACAAAGAGGTCATTGTTGATTTGGTAAGGAGCATTGCCGTATGTATGTGTGTATTTGATCGGGTGATCTGGATAAGGATCTCTGACAAATAACCGCGCCGCAGGCCCCTGGTACTGTACCGGTCGATCCATGCACTGAGGAAACTGACAGACTCGAAATCTCCCCTGGTTGGAGGTTGGTGCACGACTAGTTAATGTATTGTACTGTACCTAATTATTGGATGTTGCGGAAATGGTTGTTGCGCCCCCCCACCCCAATATGCGCGTGCTTTGAACTATGGATGCATCGATGTCGGAATTGATCTATATCTCCCCATGGCCAGGCTTGAGCTGGCTCCCATGTACAGTATAGGTTATGCTTGCTTGCTTCCGCGCGTACAGGACTGGATTAGGTTGTTGCTTGCTTCTCCCATGCCACCTATTTTTCAGTGGTAAAATGATGACAATGGAGGCGCCGATCTCACATCTGGTCTCCTCATAGTGCGCTGTTGGTGATTCCCAGAAGGTTGTACTGCTTGGGGACTATACCTTGCACTCCCTCGAGACTGAGGTACCTGCACGCAGTCTTCTTCCTATCCTTCCTTCCTTCCTTTTTTCTCCTCCGTTCGTACCCTTCGTGTTTCAACATCTCCCTCCTCCCCAACCTTTTCCCACCTCCACATTCCCGCAGCAACAAATAGATTAGTAGCTGGCTCTTCTCTTCTAAACCTCGATCTTCGATCCTCCCTCTCTCTACTTTCGAATCTTATCCACAGCGTTCGTACTGTACTGTCCTTTTCTGTGTCCCTGCGCTGACTCAAGCGCCTGCAGAGACACCACCGTCCGCAGCAGCAAGATTTGTCCTTGCCCGCCATTCTAGTGGCTCAGCGCTGCCCGGCTCCGTGTCTGTGTACAATATTGTACCTTCTTTTGCGAGTCAAACCAATCCCTGTCTAGTTGCTTGCACAGGAGACAGAGTAGCCAGCTCAGGAGACGGAAGAAAAAAAGGCAAACATCGAAATCGAAATATCAAGACTGGGTAAAAACAGCAACAAAACATTGAGATATACAGTCACGAACGCTACCGCATCTGCATCAACTGTGGCCAAATCGCAAATTTCAGTACTGGGTCTGATCAACCGTTCCGACACATACTAATACCCGACTTCAACTCCATCTCAAGCCGTGTACCAGCCGCTGTTCAGGGTCGTCTCGAGCCAGTATTTACTACAAAGTTCATGGATTGAGCATTTCCGCAGTCAAGTTGCTAGCTTCGACATCGCTGTCAACGGGTGCAATCCAGTGCGTGGTTTCTTAGCTCCACTCGTCCATTCTCTCTCTCCTCATTCCGAGCGCTACGTTCCCAGAGCCCGGCCACTGGATCAGTCTCGCGGCAATCGACCTCCTTGAGTTTGCGCTACTCTGATTCTCGCCCTGTTCTTTAGAGGAGTACCATCATCATCGTTGTCGTCGTTCTTAGATCAAGCTCGTTCCCACTTCTGAGGAATCCTGAGTTTGGCGCTTCCCCTGCCAGCCTTTGAACGACCCAAGCCAACTCAAGCAAGCCCCTGTCGGTCGGCCAGAACAAACCCAATCCGAACCAGGACAGCACCTCTATGTATGGCGGAACCCCCCTGCTACTGTCCCGCTCAGCGCCACCACGAGGGCCCTTGTCGCTTGTCCATCGCACGCCAGATCTACCCACCCCCTTGTGCCTAGCCTGGTACCTACCATTTGTTTCTCTCTTCGCCTCTTTTCATTTCGCCTCATCAGCCCCCTCCCCGTTTTGACACCCCATTGCCAACCCTCACCTGAGTTCATTGTCACATCTCCCACCCTGGTCCCGTGTTGGCCCATTCCTGGCTTCCTTCAGTTCTTTTACTACTGGAACCTCATTCTTTACCACCCCCCTCCCCGTTTATTCGTACTGCTGTTTTCCTTCGCCCATCACACACACCCCCAACCGGATCTAGCCAGGTCAGATGCATCTACGGCCTTAAAACTGTCCCAAATCATCGTTAGTAATTACCAGATCCGCTATGGAAGCGGCTGACTCTGGAGCCAGGCAAAGGTCTGTTTGAGTCCCGACTTGAGTATTCATATTTCTGTCTGCCCCTCCCATATTAACACATTTCTTGTCTTTACAGCCGTCACTCTGCAACCAATTCGGAACACCAAATACACCATCCACCTCAACCCGATCAACCATACTCCGATCATCGCCATCACCATTCCTACCCGCGGGATATCTTGTTGGACAGGTCATATCGAGAACCTTCCGCCATGGCAACGGCAACCCTCATCACACCGGCCGCCCATTACCAACCTCAACCTCAACCACCTTTCTCCAGTTATTCACAACCCAGCTCTGGTGCCGCCAGTATTGCCAACATGATCTCTGAACCTCGAAAACCAGCCAACGATCAGGAGCCCTCAAATCGCCAGTCGCTGCCCTCAATCTCGGAGGTCATCCAGGGCACTAAACCTGGGCCCTATCCTGTTGCACATGCGCCGGGTCTGCAATCAGGTTCGAGTTTGCCGTCGCCCTTCGCGCCAGCTCCCCGATCATTCCCAGAGGCCGAGAAGCGTTCGTCTCCTCAGCCTCTCCACCCGACCTCATCCTTTCCTCGGCAAGATGGACCTGCCTTTGCGGACTCTCCTCGTCCTCATTTCAGCAACCGACCATCGCTACCTCCTGTCTCTGACCGTCGCCAGAGTCCTTCAGCCAAAGCTGATCTACCTCCACACCACCACCACCATCCCGAACAGAAGCTTCCTGAACCTCACCACACACTCAATGGTGCCTACGCTCATCCTCCTCCTCCCCCTCCCCCTCCAGCTCCTGTCGCCTACCAGCCTAGCCAGCTGCCTCCAGGTCAAATGCCCCTGCCTACGTATCCTATTTCTCCTAGACACGGAATGCCACCACATATTCCCGGATCTTACGATCCTAGAGCTCCTCCTCACATGGATGACCCTGAATATGCCCGAGCCAGATACGAAGCTACAGTTGACAGGCACTACGAAAGCTGGAACTATCAAGACTCGTTGAGTCGGGTAAGTCACCTGAGTTGCATGTCTCACCAAGAACCATGAGCGCTGACTTTCGACAGATTGGCACCTCGTCTCGTACGATTTTCAATTTTGCTGAAGCTTACAGCAGAATCGCTCAAGAACAGCACGGAGCTCATCCTATTCCAGCTCGATTGCCTACCGAACGAGAAGTTAGTGATATGCTCAGCAATATCGAACTTGTCAAGAGATCACTGGAGCAAGTGCGTGACTTGGTGCAAACTTCGATCCAGAACGAACGAGCCCGAGAAGGGTCCAAGATGAAGGGACCTTACGAGGAAGAGCATGATGTGAACATGTACGGCGATGGAATGAAGCCAGCATATGGTATTACAGAAGTTAAAAAGCGTCGAGGTGTAAGTTTCTGATTCTGGTTGATTTCTTCAACATGAAACTAATGATGGACAGCGTGCTGCTCCTCCTGGACGATGCCACAGTTGCAATCGAATCGACACTCCTGAATGGCGACGCGGACCTGATGGAGCCCGGACTCTCTGCAACGCCTGCGGGTTGCATTACGCCAAACTGGAAAGAAAACGCCAACTCGAGCAGAGGTCGATTCGTCCTAAAGATGAGGCTCATCGACAATGAGGCCTTGGCTTCGATGGTTTTGGCTATACTACGAAGTGCTCATGGTCATTTGAAGGCACTGTGGATAGGTGCTCGGTCGTCATATGAATGACTTGAACACCAACTCGCAACCCGCATGTCTACACATACACACTCGCCTCACACATACACGCATACGCACACATCTTCACGTTTAATAATACCCGATCCAACAGAACGGCGACTTTGCATCGTTCTCTGTATATACGTTTTTATAACTGGGATACCTTGGGCTTTGAGCAGGGACCCGCAGCATAACAGGCGTTTGTCTAATTATGGACACCATGTTTAACATGGTGTAGCTTTTGAGTTCATGGGAGGAGAGAAGGTTGACTTTCTAGACAAAAGAGATTTCTTGGATCACGCGACAGTGCAGAAATCACTGGGATGGGCGTAAGGTAGCGGAGAGCAATCATCGCAACATCAGCAACGGAGGTGTTTGTTGGCCTTGCTCCTACGCAGAAGATAGGAATTTTTATATAGGGTGGGATTGGTTATACTGGGAGGAAAACTCGAATGGTTTTACGGCATGTGTCCAAGCTGAAAGATAACTTGACATGAAGAGGAGTAAATTGAAGGTACCAAGGACATGTTTCTAGTTCTATCGTGGAAAGCAACGCCAAAAAGGCTAGGAGGGAGTCTACAGCAAAGGAGATGTCTAGGGCGGTGGCGGTAAAGGAGAAATCACGAAGTGATTATGATCAACTACGCCGAACTTGAAAGTTAGCATATCCCTGCGACAGTCTACGAGTGTGAATGTGAATATGAGTGAGTGAGTGAGTGAGTGAGCTTGAGTCTTAAAATTTACGCAGCCCAATAGAAGCAGCGGCTGCAGGGACGGAAGTATTTGCCACATGGGCATCGAGACTATTGAAAGATTGGCGAAGCTTAATTAGTCGTTTCTGGAGATGAGGGACGATCATTTGCCTCGGTGGGTCTAGGAGTACATGATGGTATCTCGGCCTTGCATAGATCTACAGTGTCTTGTTTAGTAGAAGAAGAAGTGGGAACAGACAAGACAACCCAGTTTGTCAGTATGTGCTGAATCGAATGTAGGTATGAAGCAAATTGTTTCTCTCTACCCATTTCGAGATTATCCATTCCCCATAAGGACTACGAGACGGGAATAGCGGGTGCCAGCTCATCTGTACGGGATGTGACTTTTAAAACAGAAGCCAACAAGGCAATGCAAATGCGTATTGGAGGCACTAGTGAGCAAGAATTTCGACAGGCTGAGATACACAGAACAATAGGGGGTAGGACATTGGAGACGAGGACGGGACGGGAGGCTAATCAAGGCACGAGCGGGAGATCTGATGAACGGGTAGCTTGCTTGAACTCATCGGACACGGGAACGTGCGTGCATGTACATGTGCTTCTGAGTTGTTGGTGATGGTGTTGCGGATGTGAGTTTCTGGATAGGTCACGTAGTACAAGACAATACAGACAAGACAAGATAAGACGAGAGTATCGACGAGGTAGTTGCCATCATAAAAGACATTACAGGATCTTCAGTCAGTAATATACATGTAAATATTAGATAGTTATTCGTCTGATATAAACTTCATATCAACTCCCTACACTAGGTTCTGCATCCGCTACAGTATCAGCAAATATCAGATACATTTTTGTGTGCAACAATACATCGAAAGATCTGTCTGCGTGCGATTGCGAGGTCATCCCCAGACCAGACATACATGAATATGTCTTGATGCCTGAACCACCAAAGCCCGAACAAAATGCACCAGACGGATGTCCTGTCCAATGCAAGAGAGGATTCCACAAGGCCTCGTATGCGCTGTTTCTTGTGATACTTGATCAGAAACATGGCTGCAAGCACGCGATCTGCACGTCTTTCCAAGATCTTCCCTGGTCCTCCCCTATTATATATGGTGAGTTGAACGGTAGGACAGGAGCACAGGAAGGACTATATAACAGAGAGAGAGAGGGGGGGGGATGTGAGATGTGGATGTGGATGTGGATGTGGATGAGAAACTCTCCCTCGCTCTCCTGTATCACAATGGCTGTGACAGGCATGGTGACGGTGACGGTGACACGCGAGAACAAGAAAAGAGGGTGAGGGCTTAGTTGCTATGCCGCGTGTCTGCAAGTGCTTGGCTGGATTCTCAGATGTTGCGTTACATGGCTATTACATGTACGGAGGCTATCATGTAAGTATCCATGTGGCTTTCTCATGGAGGATCTAGGAGTTGGTCTAGAAATTATCATCCTTCTTCTGTGAGGCTCTGACGGGTGGCATGCCAAACCATGTGTGTTGTGCATTACCGTGAGACCTACAGTAACACAGACGCCTCTTTACTGAGCAAGTTTTCCAGGCTGTAATGTATCTACTGTACTGTACTGTGCTGTGCTGTGCTGTGCT
>NJCS01000258.1:0-45484 GCA_002234255.1 Fusarium sp. Na10 | reverse complement strand
GCTGTGCTGTGCTGTGCTGTACTGTATAGTTGGACTATAGAATGGGGTGATTTGACATTCAGCTAGACCTGTTTGTTATACATAGCACCCTATGGTGGTTCGGGTATAGAAGGCCTCAGACACGACGCCACGGGAGAGATAGAGGTCCAAGACATGGACAAGAGACGGATAGATGCTCAAAGACGCCTCCTACACCATCACGTTTAAAAGCTGCTAGGACGTCTTTGGAAGGAGAACTGAGGGTATCTGTTAGATCGCTGTGGAGTTGAGTTGAGCTGAGCTGAGCTGAGTTGAGATGAGTTATTTATTTGTTTATTTACCGACCTACCTACCGACCTACCTACCTGCCTACCTACCTATGAAAACAAACTCTAAAAGATATCGTTTCAACCCTATTTCGTCGTCATTCTTGGCTCATACGTACGTACATACTCGACGCCTTTCAACCGCCCGACATTCCAGAGGGACAAAGCCAAGTTGCAAGACGGGAATAGGGCCGCCGCCGCCACGTGGAATTCCCACCCGAGAGGAGAGAAGCAAGGGTCCAGGTCTAGTTCACGGTCTTGTCTTGTCTCTGCCTCCCTCACTTAGCCTAAGCAAGCATACATACATACGTATATATTCTTCACCCGGGGGTCTCTGGGATGAAGGGATCTTGTATGGAGTCGGTACTGCACAGGCATGTCGCTAGCATGGTAAGCACGAGGGGTTGAATCATGGGCTTCGAGTAGAGTATCCGTAGAGTAGACAGACATACATACATACATACATATGCAAGGGAGGAGAGTTGTACGCCCGCCTAGGCAAGGTAGCTAGCTACCTACCTAGATTGACGAGGAGTTGGAGGGGAGTTGAGAGACAAAAAAAAAGCTGACTAAGCCGGTTAGGAATGTGACAAGCTAAAGGGCCTCGTGGTTTTACATCAAGGGCGTTTTCGTTTTTGGTGATAGATATCGGTTGTTAGTTAGTTAGTTAGTTAGTTAGTTAGTTAGTTAGTTAGTTAGTTAGTTAGTTAGTTAGTTAGTTAGTTAGTTAGTTAGTTAGTTAGTTGGTTGGTTGGTTGCATGCTAGATGTGTTGTGATGTGATGTGATGTGAGGGTTTGATCCCTTGCATTTTGACGTTGCATGGAGGTGGATTAAGGGTCTCTATCTGATCTAGTATTTTAAGAAGGAGAATAAAGCAGAGAAAGGAACTTTGTTTTGTTTTGTTTTGTTTTGTTTCATTTCATTTCGGAGAATGGGCCTGATTTCGTTAATGACACTAGAATATTGGACATTTGGCAGCAAACATCATAACTGCCGAGATATTCAACGCGGCGACGACGTCACTCACCTTGTCTTCTTTCTCCTTCGTTTCTATTATACTTTCTGATAGCCCAGAAACCCGTTTCCTCAAGACAACAGACAGTTGAGTCGAGTTATGCACGCACACACGGCCGAGTCTAGACCGAAGCCGTCACAACGGTGAAAAGCCACCAACTGGGGACATGACTCTCCAAGCTTTCAGCAAGTACCTGATTGAGATGAGCACATCAGTCAGTCAGATCTCTACCGTTGCTACTGGCCAAGATCTGCAACTAAGCAAATACCTACATACCTCGTCGTCAAGATTATACGGCCTGCTAGATCGGGCAAAACTCAGTGGCTCACTCACTCAGCTGGACCTGGACCTCGACCTCGACCGACCGTTGACTTGACTTGAGATGTTCCGCTATGCTACAAGTTAGTGGAACGACTGGTCAATTTTTCGATCCGGCCAAGGCAAGATCTGTTTGGAGATTGAGCTTTTGATGTCTGAGAGCAGCGCTACGCTACGCAACGCCCAGTTTGGAATGGCGGCGTGCTTCGGCAATTGTATGTACACAGTAGGTACTGGCTGAATGAGCAGCTTCAGCAGGGCGTGTACTCCGTATATGTACATACTTCTATGGAGTTGATGGCTTAGTTATGTACTAGGCATAGCAGGAAGAATATGTCTTGGTTTGTGAGACATGGTCATCTATCGTTATTGGCCAGTGTATCTCCTCGTCAAGAGGATCCATATCGGTTGTTGTTGTTGTTTTTGTTGTTGTTATTGTTGCATTTAAAACACATCATATCATGTTCATCGTATGGGTGAGATGTAATGTCTTGTATTTGCTCAAGACCATCACATAACAATTACAGTACATACTGCGGATCTGTACATACAATATGCAAGTACCGTACATCACCGATTCCTTGCAGCTCATCAGCTTCAATTCTGCCGCAAGATCACTAGACTCAGCCCCGTCCCTTGCGGAAAGGTTTACCGTACGATCCAATACTATCCCCTGCTGTAGATTCTGTTGGTCACCGTTAATGCTAACCTCTAGTTGCATCACTAGTTTCGAGACAGGGATACGAGAGAGAAGAAATGGATGGATGGATGGATGTACGTACAGTACATGTTTTTGTCAATTAGGGGGCATCTATCCGTAGGTAGGTAGGCATCTATCTATCTATCTATCTAATCAATCACTTGTCTCTTATCCTCTGTCCTCAGTCCTCAGTCCCTGTGTAGAGTTGCTGATCGCTAGGCTGAGAATGGACGAGTCAGTTGATGCATGGTCAACATGTCTATCTACAACTCATGCCAAACAAACCTGCAACTGTGACCACCAACGGAGCTATGCATGCTATCTTGTCTTGTCTTGACTTTACTTTACTTGACTTGACCGATCATGCCTGATCTTGTCAGTGTGTCTGATCCTCCGGCCTCCGGATCCGGACCCGGCGCGGGATCTCAACTCAAACCGCCTCGGCCCCGATATATATATCAGATTCGCTTTCGGATCGGCATCGGCATCGGATTCGAAATCGGCCATCTCACTCTTTGGGTGTGTCTTTATCTTTGTCTCTCTCTCCCTCTCTTTCAGTATGTATATATATATATATGTATATGAACTGTCTGCCTCTGCCTCGGTCTACTAGCGCTCACATGATCACATCGCCGTTCGACAATCTCATTTCTCAGAGACACTTTCGTTCCCTTCTGTCTAGCAGATCTTTTCCCGCTCTAGCTACATCCCTTTTCGATATGCCGCACTCTCGCATGCCGCGTGCCTCGAGTTAGCTACTGTAGCTCAGAGCTAAGAATCCCATGTTACAGATCATCGTAGATAATACCCCCCCGGAGCCCCCCACCTAACCTAACTGCACATCCTAGACTCAGGGTGACAGCGGAAAAAGCAAAGATATCATAAGTTACAGAGCCTTACGGCCTAGTAATAAATTCGCCGATAATGATAACTCAATTCTATCCTTCACTCTCAGCTGTAGCGAACCCTCACCGGTGTCTCGGCTCTCCAAATGCGGCGACCGGTCAAGGTGTCTCTGGTTGATATCTCTCATGATATCTCCTCAAAAACATCAATACCGAGGCTACACGTCAAATGCCACGCCAAGCTACCCCATTGTGGCTTTTTTTTGCTTTTCTTCCTTGCCCCAGAGGACAGGATTTATGGATCTTTACGAGAATTCCAGACAGAAAAGGTGTCCCCTGAGCAGAAAAGGGGAGAGAAAAAGAAAAGCCCCCTTAAACTACCACAACTCAAAGACATGCGACTCTTGCAGCGGCAAACCCAAACCCAAGCCCAAACCCAAAGCAAACCAACAACTAGAACCGTGTCTTTCTTTCTAGAATCGGCCGAGAGGCGCTATACTGCATCTTCACCTCCCCCCGGCACGGCACGGCACGGCTGAGAATTCCTCCCAGACAGCCACTGCGGTGGGAGGTACCCAAGCCAAGCCAAGCCAAGGTCAACTTTTTTGCCCTCTGTCGCTCACGGAGACAGCTCGCTTACAAGGAGGCGTCTTGATGGCCTCTCTATGATCCATCCGATCTGATCCATCCGTTAGTTAGTTAGTTAGTCAGTCAGTTCGTTAGTTGCTTGCTACCCACCCACCTAGGTACCTAGGTATGTATGTGCTGTAGTTAGCTCTGTCTCATGCTATGCAAAAGCTCCGAGAGAGACAAACGAGATATTTTCCGTCCGTGATGCCAAACTTGACATGTCGAATGTGCTATGCAGACTAAGACGGAGTCATGTGATCGTCAGGGCCATTGCGGAGAGTGGTATAGTTGAATATTTGGTTCTGAACTCTGAGACTTCACTATTCTTGGTTCAGGTGAATAGTCTCGTATAGACAAAGATGGACCATGTGAGGCGAGCCTCGAGTCTTAGGGAACGCAGCATAGATATCACCCGGGCGACCGTGGGATCGCCCAATGTTTGTATATCTTTCTGGTGTGGCACCGTCATTTAGTTGCTTCAAAGTCTTCAGTAACAGCCGTGCCGTGTCTCAGCATAGCCCTTCAATATAGCAACAGTATCCTGAAACCAGCGTTGATCCCTGCTCTTTTCTTTCTAGATACATCCTATTATGCTCAAAAAAGCAACCAAGTACGCCGACCCAAATTCAATGACGTTTCCCCTCATGACTCAGTCTCCTGGCTTTCAATCCACTCGCTCTTGCGCTTCAGTGACCCGTTAGCGACATCAACCTGTGCTCCGTTGGTCTCTCCGTTGGGTGCTGTGCTTGAACCGCCGCATCCTCCCCGGAAGCCGTTCAGCAGACGCTCTAGGCCGTGGATCCCGAGACCCGCAAAGTCACGGCCGGCCGTCTCCCGCTCGCCGATGGCAATCACGGCGCCGATAAGATCATGGTTGATCTCATCGTTGACGACGCTGTCATGCTTGTAACTGGGGTGCACGTCAATGAAGTTGCGGATCCATCTGGCTGTTGTGTCAAGATTTCCTGAAGCTCGCCGTGAAATCAGATCGAGATATGTAGACAGATGGCACCGAGTCGATACATCGACGTTGACGCTGTCAAGATAGCTCTCTACAATGGGGATCAAGCCGGGAAATTCTCCCGACTCTGAGCCGTTGATAATGTCATTCACTGTCATCTCCTCAAATTCGTGCTCCACTGGGCCTCCAGGTGATGCTGGTCGACTAGGATGTGCTGAGCCGGGTCGACTGTCGTCACCAAAGGTGGTGTTGGCTCTCGAGGGGCGGCTAGGGAAAGGATTGCGCCGGAAGTAGAACTTCTCATTCAGAACAGCATCGACTGCGTGTGCACGCTCCATGTTTTCGTCGACCTTCTTGATAGGGATGTAGAAGTTGAGGTCAAATGATAGGATTGCACGTGTGACCAATACCATAAAGACAGAGAAAGCCGCGTTCTCGAAATCCGTGATCTGAATCTCCATGGAGCGGAACTCGACTCGCCAGCCGATGCTGTTGTCGGCGGGCGGGGGCTTGAAACGCATGTGCTGCCAGTTAGTTGACTGAATGTTCTCAAAGTGGTCAGTCTTTCTGAGGTCCAACTCCTGGAGATCCTCTTCAAAGACAACAATGGGGTCTCGGATGAAAAGGTGAGCGAAGTGAGTGGCCAGCCGATCATCCATGCCCCCTTCGAGAAGCTGGCGCTTGATGTCAGAGTCGTAGACCAGGTCAGGGTCGAGGTACTCGTTCCTCAACCGAGGGTCTATGGCAATATATGTTGAGTTGGAGGCGTATCGTGACTTCGGTATCCTCCGAACACCTTGCGTGAGGGGCTGTTCCATTGTGAGTTGTGCTGATCGACTTGGAGAGCAAGACAGTGCCCTTACCTTTTCTCCCAACTCCTCGGGGGTTCTGCAGTCCACGGAGCGGCTGATCTGATTCCACCGTACGTCGGTGTTTGCAAGGAACCCCTTATACACAGGCGTAGCAGCAGTCAATGCCAACATGATAGGACCAAGCGGGCTTAGCTGATCATAGAGCATTCTTCCTTCGGTGATGTTCTTGGCCTGGAAAGTGATCTGGAGACAACAACTCCCCATTCCGAAGGCCATGGCATCCATATGGATGAAGTCGTCAGGGGCAGCTCCATTTCGTACATCGTCGTCTTCGGGCCAGTCATGCTTGTCAAAGTCCACGGTAGGATCCTTCCAGGGTCTTGGTGTGTTCTTGTCGTGATAGATGGGAACATTGACCTGAACCTTGCGGCCCCTTCGAGATCGTATGTTTGCGGCTAGAGTTGGGAATCTGATATGGGGGTTGGCAATCTCATCCGGGACAAACTGAGAGCGGAGGCGCGGTCCTGAGGGCGGAAAGTAGGGGTCGGTGAATTGTCCGGGAACGCCGATTTGAGGGTATGTTGTGAGTGTGATGGGATATTCAGTTGAAAGCATGTGCTCTTTTGCGATCTTTCTCCGCAACTTCATGTCTGGTTCCACATCGAGGAGCTCCTTGAAGCCGATACCCCAAGGCTTACCTGGGGTCGCTTCCAGCATGAAGCGTCCAAACTCAGGGTGAAAGACGGGGATCGTCCTCTCTCTATTTCAGGGTCAGCAGATGACGGAAAAGTCTAGGGACTGTCTGATGTACTTTTTCTTCGCGCCAGCTGTGTCTATTTCTTGAAGATCTGGGAGACAACCACCTTGCTTTTCCAGTTCCTTGTCGGTAGCCAGCGCCTCAAGAATCTCTGCTTGACGAAGGGACAGCAGCACTCGCTGGTTGTCCTTTGAGTAAACCACCACAAGATACTCGACCTGGGTAAATTGTTAGTTAACATGATTCAGTTTTCTGTGGTTGAACCAACCTCGTCGCCCCAGAGGAGAGCGTCGCGCTCCTTTCCCTTGGCCTTGTTCCATATCTCCAGGAGTTGCTATCAGAGATTTAGCGATCCATCGCCACTTATACCGGACGATTGGATATGAAGGGTGAGGAAGAAACTCACCTTGATACCCCATTCTCTGACTTGAGGGGCACGCTTCTTGGCATCAGGCCAATCGAGGGCTGTTCCCAAGGCTCTAAAGTCGGGTCAGATTATAAGAACCTTATGAGTTATAAGTTGTGGCTTACAGGAGACCCATCGTGAGACAAAGTCTGGGTTTTGCTTTGAAGGGGAGTTTCTGAGCACGCCCACCTTGCTTTGAGTTGCCGTCAGGTGTGATCGGTATTCGGGAAGATTTTGTTCAAGATGACGAAACCGGGTAATGATAATCGGGTAAAGTGATGAGATATGAGCCTCTCAGCCTAGAAACTAGGCTGCTCTTCCTGGGCAGACTGCGCCAGTCGTATGGTATATGTCGATACTGAGTGTTTCGGAGGAGGAGAGTGAGTATCAAGAGAACGAACTCTTTGATAAAGCGAAGCCGGGGGTTGGTGGACGCTAGGGGGAAAGGTTCTTGTTCTCCACGATATCGGAGTTGGCGCGGAGTTTGGCTTTTTTTAAAAGTGTAACAACAACAACAACAGTAACAATAACAGTAAGGAAACCCGAGTCAATCAGAATTTGATATGATATAATAGAGTCGCGCTCTAGTCGGACGATAAATCAGTAAGTAGGCCGAGGTTCCAGATAATTATAATGGCTGAGCGACGACCCGAAGCGTCACCACAAAAAAGTCTCGGACGTCGAATACAGAGACCGCCAAAAAAAAAACCAAAAAAAAAAATGAACGGCCCGCGTCGATCAGTGGTCCAGGGCAAGTTTGAGTAGAGTCGGGTATAGTTGATGGGGGGAGTAATAGAAGGGGACAAGAGATGAACAGGGGAAAGTTTAAACTTGTAGAGTGAGATAGATAGATACCTTGGATACTTGGGTAGGTAAGAAAGTAGATAATGAATGAGTATTCGTACTTTTTTTTGGCAGCCGAGATTCAGGTCCAATTCCGCGGGTTCGCCCGTTGTCAAAGTATAGAAGAAGAGAAGCGCCGAAGAGCATCAACTAGCTCACGATACGGGTTTGATATGACAGAGCATCAAAGGGACTGATATGGTTGGGTAGAAGGGACTTGACTTGATTTGCCTTGGCTTGTCTGGTCTCTCTTGTGGGAAACAACTGAGATGTTTAGGTATCGTCTACCTATCCCCCCCCCTCCCCGATTTCCATTTTCTATTTCATCATCTCTCCCTTGTCCCTCCTCGTTCAACTCGTCGGCTTGTGATGGTTGTTGCGTTATGTTGCGTCGCTAAGAAGCGGATATTTCTGCTTAGAAATCGAGTCCCAACCATCAAATCAGAGGAGGCCCTGATGATGCCATCCGGCCAATCTCCCGATCCGGTCAGGTTCTGGAAAACTTATCGCGCTAGCTCCAAGAGGAGATATTTACCACGGTCTGTCAGTCCGGCATATTGCGTGGGAAATGATATAGGGTAGCTAGGCATCAAGTAGAGGGGAGAGTATTATATTACCTATGCTAGGTACTGTCTAGGTAGTAGTTGATCTTGTCGTACAATGAGCCTTTATGATGCTGAGCATCTGTTGTAAAGAGCCCATCCATACAAGTCAGCTCTATCGAGTCTCCAGACCGACTATGCGGCTCCCATACAATGCCTTGAGCTCCGTGTAACCGTACAACCGTACAGCCGATAACCGCTTGCCTACAATAGCATTGTTTAATTACTAAAACAACGATTCATCGATGCAGCAGATCGTACGTAAACCCACTAACTAACTAAGTCTTGAGAGACCAGCTGCATCTTAATCCTTGTACTACCTGAGGTGTCTCTGCTGAGGACCAACGTTACTCTCAAATGCCCAGTTCCTAGTTCAACGAGTTGTTCAATCATCACATAATCGCAACTCTCCGTGGTCGAAAACAGTAAAAAGGCGTTTGCTTCTCAAACAACCTCGAAGCTTCCAACATCCTTCCAGGACCAACAAACAAACAATATACATCTGAAACAGTCATCTCACTCAGAGTTGCCGCCACAGTCTCGTGCACCTGATTGGACTCTCCAGCTTCGGTATCTTGTTTCAAGAACAACCACGTCCGACTTATCCCCGTCGGTTTCCATGAATTTACCGGGTTGGACTAAACTAAAACCCTTGATATTGAAAACCCCGAGGCCCCTGTCGCATTGATCAGTCCGAGATCAACGCTCTAATGACATACCAGGCTCAGACTGAAGACAACATGTAAAAGGTCAATCACTGCCCAACACCAGCGACAACCATTGGCAATTGCTGCGTCGCAGCTGAAACCCAGCCCGGTCTAGAGCACTGTCAGTTGTCGCTCTCTCCTCTTTCCAACGTCGCTAGTATTGCAGCCAACTCAGAACAAACCCGTCCATTTTCGAGTCATGCGGCCCTAGCTGTAACCAACCGGGTGCAACTGGCACGCGGAAGGATGCTGCATGATGATGATGAGGAACTGTGGATGCTTATCAACTACCTACCGAAGCTGGCATAACATGATAGGTACAACGCTGTTCTCGGATGCACAGCAGAAGGAATGGTCATGTTGTGAATCGAACATTTCTCTAAAGTCTTGATCAACATGTCTCGGACCTCTCCAACTACTAAACTTGGTGACTTATTCAGCGGATCCAGACACAGGAATATGCATACGGCAATTATGGGAATGACGGATTCCGGGATCATGTGTCTAAAATGTCGATATTGGAAACCGCAATACTCGTCCCAACAAGATAGTGTGCGTCGAGACTCGATGGTTGCTAGAGAGCTGACTTATACCTGCCTTTGAGACGCAAGACGTATGCTATCATAGCTTTCAATACTTAAGCCAAGAAGACGAATGACTGATCAGGCCAAACATCAGCAATTCGATCAGTACCATCTGCAGTGATGCATTGATCAACTGCCGACAGGAAGAATCAGTTATGGTTTTAGCTTTGGCGCCAAGCCAAATATTCACCAACAAGCCAGCCACTGCTGTCCTCTTCACAATGGGGAGATTCTCATGATGAGCAGACCTTCAACTGTACCTCTACATTAGTTAGCACCCGAGGGCCGGCTTGTGGGGTGCGTCAAGCTTCCGCTTTGCGCCAACATAACGAACTCTATCCCAAGAACGATGATGAGCAGCCGGCGTCTCCCCAAGCTTCAAAAGCCAGAACTAAGAAGCGCCATGTGTATCACGAATTATTTGCTCAAGTGGTCATCGCCATTTTGGTTCCAACAATAGTCCTTTGGTCGATGAACAACAAAGCGTGGGTTCGTGTTACTCACAATAACACGCCAGAAGTAGATGGAAACTAGAGAACTCCGACAGCAATGACATGGTCAAGAAAGTCGTATCGATCCCCGATAAGAGGAGGGACACACAGTGCAATGCAACCCGGAGATGGAATGCCGGTAAAGGTGTTTGTGGTGCCGCAGTATGTTGGCTTCCGTTCCTAGCTCAATGGATGGCTGATGACGCTAGAAAGAATGCCATGTGAGCGACGGAGCCCAGCGCTAGGTAGCTCAGCGTGAAGAAAGTACTGCAAGTAAGCCGCATTTCATGTCCTTATCGAGGCGAATGAACTCTGCTACTAGAATCTCTCGGCTCTCCGTCCACTTACACCCAGTCAAGGTAATGCTTATAGATAAGCACGAGACAAGACCAGAGCGCAATGAAACGCAAGACAACCATCAGACTGGCAAACGACCGTGTCTCTTCATGCTTGTTGGTGTGTCAAGACAACACTCACCAAGAACGCGTCACTCGCTTCGCTTCGATCTTGTCTTGACTCATCCGTGCAACCACAATCCATATCGTAACAAGCTGCGTTCCCGAGTACTGCATACTTGACAGCACCGCTGTCTGGGGTCCAGCAGCCCAATTATGGCTCCCAAACCTGACCCCATAGACCGTGGCTTTTGATTACCCACTGGGTATCAATGGATGTTAACTTCAATGCAAGCTACCAGGGGACGAGCAAGTCGCCCTGACGATCCTGGTGACGCCGGGGCATGTACTGTCAGATGTCAATGGCACTCTCGATACCCATTGAGGATGTTCCTTCGTCCAATTCACTGTCGACCCACAAAACAGGTATATGTATGTTAAGGGCTTGTTGCGATTCCTGCTGGATAAGCAATGCTCAACCAAGAAGCAAAGGAGCAGGGGTCATTGCCATGCTTGGGGCATAGACACAGATACAATTCATGCAGCGCGGATCATCGCATTACTGTAGTTACCCGATGATACTGTGTTGCCTGGTACAGCTCCTCTGACCTTGAAATAGAGTGTCAAAAATAAACTTAGCAAAAGATATCATAAACTCATAATAAGTTACCTAAGTCTTTTTCATTATTTAGGATCAAGGTCCTGAGTTTTCTTTCCTCCCCTGATGTAGAGCTCGACAGAAGTTGATTTATACTGATATCGCCACCCATGTACAGTAGGTTCATCATGCGCTGATTACGTTGACCGTTGGAGAGTGAAGTTGTAGCTGAACCGACGACATGTGAGGGACATAAAGGGGCCAGGAGAGAACGCACATGCTGTCACATTTGGAGAAAAGATAAGTATCCATTAGATACCAATCATCGATGACTAGGAAGAGATAGACACTGTTCTCGTTTTGTTAAAATAGAGAGGTATAGTACACATCAATAATCGAGTTGGCTGTCCACGTTTCACCCCCATGCGCTTATGACGTGTATACAACAAAGCCGCCGCCCCTCTATCTTCATACACCTCACCATAAGACCAGCCTAGCCCAGCTAAGCAGCAAGCGGGCATCCTTATAACTCGTACGGAAACTCGCTACCCCACTACCTAAGCCTCTCAGGCTCACAGCTACATCATACCCAACTGCTCTCGAGCCCCCCAATCAGGCACAATCATCCATCACTCCCTAACTAATCCCCTGCTGCCACCGCTTCTACCACTGCTACCACCTAGGACCCTGCCCGTGGCTCCTCCAATAAATCCCCCCGCCATTCTCGCTCGATCTTGGTCCTTTTCAAAACGAACTCTTTGCTTGTATAAATACCAAGAGAGCACTGTACAGATACACATCTTTCCTTTGACCCGATCCTCACACCTTCTCGCGTGATCTCGACCTTAGCGTATCAGCAGTACTTCTTTCGCCATGAACCCTCATCAGAAGAACAAGGTCGACGTCAAGGTAAGCTGCCCATGGAGACCAACAAACCTCAGGTGATTCGAGCTCCCCTCTATGTATGACTCGATGACCATGGTACCCGTCAATATCAATCCCTCCTCACAACATCTATACCGACGCGATCTTCAATCGTACCGAACACTTTGCTGACGCCAACCCCTCGTTGTAGTCACTCACCCCTGAGGAGCAGCGACTTTTCCGCCTTTACGGCAAGCTGCCCTCTCGATCCGACCACTTCGCCAAGCATCTCAAGGACCGCAAATACTTCGATTCGGGCGACTATGCCATGTCCAAGGCCGGCAAGGGCGACGGTGTTGATGCCGGTGCCGTCGGCTCTCAGCACCCTGTCCCCGAAAACATTCCCCACCTCTCTTCCCCGGTGAACGGCTCCGGAGCCAACGTACCCAAGCACGCCCACCACGGCTCTGTGCCCGGCATCCAGGCTGGCAGCCCTATCAAGGAGAGCAGCTTCCTCAAGAGCGAGACCAGCGCTGACGAGACCGAGGGTAATGATGCCGACAAGTCCAAAGACGCAGACGTTGCTATACCTGAGCCCGTTGCCGCTGGCGGCGAGGGCATCCCAATCCGACGATAGAGCGTCGAGTGAAAATTATAAATGAAAAGTGTAACGGAGCAGGAACAGAGAGGGAGTTTTTTTTTCACTTCTTCACTTTTGTCTCGCAAAACATGGAACGTTTGTTTCTTTGGTACTAAGCCTTGTGCGTGGGCTTGTGGTGGATTGCGAAATCGGTTTTGACGACTTACGAGGATCGCACAGTTGGCGTTTGGGAATTGGCAGACAATCTGGCTCGCACACACGGGGGACATATCTCGATCTGGAATCATCGGATAATGTTGTTTGGCAGCGGCAGGGTGAGAAACACCACACTCTCCGCAAATGGTTATCATGTTCAGTTGTTCGTTTAGCTACCTGCTTCGTTTCAGAAGCATGCTTTCTAT
The DNA here is from genome assembly GCA_002234255.1 of Fusarium sp. Na10. NCBI lineage: Eukaryota > Fungi > Ascomycota > Sordariomycetes > Hypocreales > Nectriaceae > Fusarium > Fusarium sp. Na10. The sequence continues at coordinate 32,647 of NJCS01000258.1, read as the reverse complement.
TTCCATTCCTTTGTTTTTCTTCCCTCCCTTTTGTCTTCGCGTGTAATATTACCCGGAATTCTTGCATTTCCCCCATGATATCGTAGAAATGTTCATACAACCTAAATGGTTTCCAGGTGGTGATACTCTCTCTAAACATCCAGAGCCTTGAGCGCCATTTGCTTGGCACCCTCGAAAGTCTTGTTACCACCAATGAAACCAGCTGCATGGACAAAGACGCAGCCAGGAATGCCACTGATGCCATCTAGCTCAGCGTCGCGGAACCCTCTCCATGCCTCGGGCAAGGGCTTTCGACTGACGAAAGAGTCCTTGCTCTCAGGGACGCACTGGATACGCCACTTGGCGCCAGGCTCAGGCTTCTCAGCGTATAGAACGTAGAGGACCGAAGGAGTACCGTCCTCGAGAGTGTAAAGATGGTCCTTCCAGGGCACAGACTGGCCCTCGAGGACAAGCAGACGGCCGTGCTCGTCGTATTGTGTGCGCTTGGTGAAGGCTTCCTGGACAATGGTGCGGGCAGGGAGCCAGGAACCGGCGTAGCCGTCAAGATCTCTGTCGAACTCCTCGCCAATGCGATTGCTGGCCTCGTTGAATTTGGCATCCTCGGCTACCTGAGCCTCAGCGGGATTAGATGGCGTAGGGTCATTCCACTTGGGGTTCAGACGTCCGACCATGGCACCAAGGCCAAAGGCGCCCTCGCTAAAGCGTTTCTCGAGACCTGCAGCGGCGATAGCGGCAGGGTCGAAAACAGAGATACCATTGTCGTGGGCGTCGAGGGCTTCAACGAAGTTCTCGTACAGTTTCTTGTAAATCAATTCAACGTCGGCAGAGTCCTCGGGTTGTCCAAGGCGCTCAGCAACGATGGCGCGGCCAAAGTGCAGGAAGACAAGACCGGCGCTGGAGAGCTTTGTAGGGCGGTCGGGAAAGGTGGTTGTGAAGCCGCGCTGATGATGATCGAAACGGCGCTTCTCAGCGTCGTACTCACCGCCAACGTCAACAACAGTATGGCAGGTAGCCAGGACGGCAGGGTCGCGAGTACGGACGAGAGAGGCATCACGGTAGGCGGGAAGACGGCGGAGCATGTGGACGGCGAGGGCCTCGTCAGCGTGGAAGTGGCCATTGTGAGTGCCAATGAGAGGACCGTTGCCCGTGGTCTTGACGCGCTTGGATGCTGATTCGGCCATGGTGGTGAAGAGACAACGGAGCATGTACGTCTTTGGTGGTTTGTCGCTGTGGTTATTATGAGCCTACGAAGTTGAGGAGGATGCAGAAAAAGTTGTTGGAGTTATCAAGGTGCGGGGGACAAAAATAAGTGGCACAAATGATGAAACAAAACCGCAACGATTTGCAGTGGCGTCAACGCTATGATTGGCAGTTTTTTTTAACCAATATCTACCTAGACAGTTTAATGGCATGAAGGTACACTACGGATAGTATTATTCAATATCTAGTTCTTAGGTACTACCTAAACTTGACTGATACTTCTGCAACGGTACTGTATCATAAGTATTTCATATGTCGTCTGCTTTTTATAACCCCGGGTCAGTACTAAGGTACTAATACATGATCTCTAGGTATACCCTGTACCCATCTCACAAACGAACCCAAGTGCATGAGTAGTCTGTCTAGATTAGTAGGTATGTTAGTTTTTTGAATACTAGGCCTCTGGTGTACATGAGACTCTGCCTCAACTTGGTAAATGAAGAAAAAATAGTAGGCAAGGTACTTACTACTGCTAATTCCATTCTTTCGTTCTGCCTGCAACTTCAAAGTACAGTTTCTTATGGCGAGCCTGAACCAATCACAACTAATGAATTACATAGTTCTGACCCGCCCATGGAGCTACTACGAGATCTCGAAATAAAGTACTTCTACTGTAAATGCAGTCTAGAAACTAATGTTTCAAGAGATATCATAGGGAGTCACCCGTCCAACTGTCCGGAGTAAAACACCTGGTTCAAATACAAAGCCGACAGCTTCAAAAGTCCGCCATCACTAGCAGTTCCTTATACAGAACGGCCATAGCAATCGTCTTGTCCTCAATGCCAAGCGGCCATGTCCTAGTTGCCCTCATCTTGATATTGGCACCCTAGACCCCGAGAATCTAATATCATAACCCAGGTCAGTCTCAATTTATCCTTTTACACCCTTGTCACCTATGTATGATCCATACACCATCATCCTCAGGCATTAATCTCAAACATCGGCCTAGATCCGACCTACCAGAGACAAAAGATAATACAAGGACCTGAAGCGTGGGCGAATTTCCACCTTTGCTAGCGAGCACCTCACAACACATGGTCCGAGCAGCCATGTGGCCGCGGATATACAAACAAACAGCTGTTCTCAAGATTCAGGCCCAGGCCAAAAGCCACAGCGCATGAATGCTCCTTCAGTAGGATCCAGGGCAGTGTGAATGCGCCAACAACGAGTGACTTGATGCCAATGATCCAAACGTGAGTATCAAGTTACGTTATGCTATGCTATGTCATGTTGCTCTAATCTATACGTACATAATTAAGCAATCAACCGATCAATCCCCTCGTTGTTTATATCATACGCCTCATTAACAGCACTAAAAGAAACAAGGGATGGCTAGCCTGCCGCTCTGCTGCTTTCAGAACAATCGATTTTGAAGAAAACAAAAGAACAGACAAACCGAAATGAATCCACTGGTACGCCTTAGGTATCATGCAACGCAATGCACAAAAAACACAATTCGGCCAAAACGCTCGTTCCGCTATCGTTCCACTGCTGCCCTGATGCACCTGGTGACTTTGCTTTGGCGAGTCATGACTCGTCTCTGACAGCTTTGACTTATGCACTGCGGCCCGGACAAGTCTTCAGACCGTATTGCCAGCATTGCCAAGGGTTGCACCCGTGTGAGGGGGGTCCACGGGGCTCCGACAACTGGGTCAATTGGTACAGCTGAGGACATATTGAGCGCATGTGAACATGTTGCTGCTTCGACTGGCCCGAGTCGGTAATGAGTTTTTAAAAAAAAGTACAATCCAGAAGAAAGGCAGCAATGCAGTCCTGATCGACAGCACTGATACATCTTCACCAGATGATGACATATGAAGGAGGCATGATGCTGAGGCTGAGTTATCGCCCGGAGAATATCTGAGGCCAATTTTATGTCGTGTATATCTTGATAAATGTCGGACGTCTCCGTTTAACAAGTTCCGAGTCGAGATTATGCTGAACTAGAGAATGAGCTGCTTGAGGTTGCGTTGGATGATCATGTCCTGAACTGAGGCCATGGTGATTTTGAGCAGGTTCGTATCAGTAGCATTGGTGAAATGGCCGTAAATCTCCTTCTCGGTGTTTCGGTTCAGCGCCTTAAACTTGTCTAGGAAGTACTTGCTCGCTGCCTTATAGTCGTCCTTGGGTCCGTGGTAATCAGTGAACCCGTGGTTCGTAATAGGGCTCTTGGGCAGCTTCTCCTTGAACAGATCCATCTTATTCAGGAAGAGGATCAGCGCTGATCTGGCAAACCAATGGGAGTTGGCAATCGACTCCCAAAGCATGAGCGCCTCATTCATTTGGTTCTGCGTCACTGTTAGCAGGGTATTCGTAGCTTCTTGTCTGGCTTCATCTGTTACTGACCCCATCCTTGTCCTCAACCAAGCACTGGTCATAACCACTAATTGCGACCAAGAACAACAGGCAGTTGACATTCTCGAAGCAGTGAATCCACTTCTTTCGTTCTGAACGCTGGCCACCAACATCAAACATTCGGTAGGTTAGTTGGCCGAGGTCGAAGATGGTCTCTGTGATACCAGTAGTTCGCAGTCGCGATCGAAGAAGATCCTGGTCATCGGGGACATAGTCCTCTCCCCATAGTCTATCGATGTCCTCAATGAAGCTTCGGGTCATGTTAGCGCCAGGAATTTCATGTCATGCCATGATACAACACATACTAGGTCAGGTTGTCGTGTAACGCATATTCGTTGCCCATCCCAATGGCCGCACGAACACCATTGTCTACCCACAGGGCTTTGATGGGCTCAAGATAGTCAGCAGGCATAGGGTCGTGAGGGCTAATTTCGTGGTCGACAAGGATGTGGGCCATATGTTTCTGTAGCATCTGTTAGTGATTGGACATGTCTCACTCTACCGGCTCACTCAAAATTGTCGTCGGAATAGTGGCTTCGGCAGTGATAGTGGGGGAGAAGAGCTTGACTTACCTCGTTGTCGGGGTTGTCGAATTGGAGATCGTGCTCGTTCATTGCCTCGGCAATAACTTTGAAAGACTGAACAATGTTGCTAAAGATGACGGGCTTCCATTCCAGCTTCTCATTTTTGCTGAAGCCTTGAGAGTAAATAAGCTTCATCTGCTTGAGGACAGTTGACTTTCCAGATTCTCCAGCACCTGTTGGACGCGCATGGCGTGTCAGTCTTATTTGTGCGAAAGCGCGGCCAGATCATTCCTACCTAGCAAGAGGAGCTTGACCTCCTTGGATAGCCTCTTCTCATCCTGGCGAAGCTGCTTGTCGATATCACGAGATCGCGCAAGACCGCGATCGCCCTTATCCCGACTTCCAAAGCACATTATGGGGGTTTGAGGTGGAATTGTGGCGTAGGGTGACGTTGATTGGGAGTAGATATGCAAGACAGTCAAAAATGGATGCTGTCTCTCGATAGAGTCGGAAACTCGGTTCGGTTATCGCAAGCGAGTAGAGTGAGACAGGTCAAACAGAAGCCGAAGTAAGAGATTTGAGGATCGATCAAGGTCAATGCTGTTACGAGAGCATGAGGCGAGCCGGCAGACGAGGTCGCAAAAATGTCCGGAAACTCGGGGTTTGAGCTATGTATTCTATAGAATAATCGGTCCGGGTGGTACGAGTGAACAAGTCTCGACGGAATCAGCGTAAGTGGTAAAACCAAGTGTCTCGGTTGCAGAGCAATCCTTTCCCCGTTGCCTCAGGAGAAGTGCCTCGATTTAAGTTGCGTATGTTGGATGAGGAGGAGGGATGAGTCGATTGAGCTGGATAAGCGAAAGGACTGTATTTGTACGGAGTAGATAGAGCGGACCAACCAAGCCAGGCCAGAGAGTATTTCTGAGACAGGGAAAAAGAAGTAGAAGAAGAAGAAGTGAAGAGACGGGTCATTTAGTTATTAATTAACAACAGCATCCATGACAGGCGCGACATGGGCGGCGGGCATGGACATGGGCATGGGATGGGCGAAAGAAAAAAAAAGAGGCTAACTTAATGGAACCTGAGGTCACTGTACGATTTATGACGGGATGAGCCTTTGGGGACCTGGCCAAGGGCAGGGCAGTCGCGCACTGAATGGAACGGCACAGCAGGAACAGGCTCCCTGGCCGGGGGGGTTCCCGTCTGTTAGTTCCTCGTCGCAAAGTGCAGTGCAGGGTCCCGTTACCCAACTTTTTGTTCTGTGCTAGCGAGCTGCTCGTACAGCACTGAAAGTCTGAAATGGGGCGCCTGGCGTGACAGTGGATGCTGGGCGGCGGAGGGAAGCTGCTGCACCAATAAAATATGTGCTTTTAACTTAGTACCTATGCCGTTCCCGGCGATATGTACCAAGTCACGGATAGCTTCTTGGGTTTACTCAAGGTACCTTGAGGAAGGTATAGTAATTAATTATTGAATAAGGTACCTATTCAAGAGAGAATCTGTATACCAAAATGGTACGTCGCAGATAGCAGGTCCTGCCTGGCCTAGGCTGTGGTTCCCAGGTTTATCCCCGTTCTCGGCACCCGACTAGGTCGCCCAAAAGCCCCTTGAAACACCACATCCTTTTTGGTGGTTGAGATGTTGAAAAGCTGATTGATTGTGAAATGTTGATGTGATCCTCTTTTCTTTTTCTTTTTCTTCTTCTTTTGCCTCAATCTCCAGCTGCAATACGACCCTGGGAGCCAACCCGCAGGCTAGAAACCTCCACTTGACCACAATAGACTACATACCTACATATAAGTGCTTGCCAAGGTGCTGTAGTCTAGCTCTAGGTACCTTGTGTGCCTGTGCACCTCTGTAAGCAATCCAATTCGGTTGAACCCCCCGCGAACCAGAAGCAACAGATGATGCGTCGCTTGTCGATTCTCAATAATGAACCCCATCCACCACGAGGTGTGGGTGGGTGCCTTGACATGCAATGCCATGCAGTACCATGCAGTGGCCACATGCCGGTGCTACCGCCGCTTCAAGGTCAAAGCTGAACATGAAGCTCACGATTACCATAAGAAACTGCTTCATGTTCTGTCTGGGCTGTGTCTTACTGTGGATTTATATGCATTAGGTACAGTAGAAGCCCGTGCTTAAACTTGCCATGTGGTTCTTGTTTAAAGTCAGCCTTTTCTAGACACTCTTGATACATAGCTCGGCGACTGATGGCCGCCACTGACACTGACTCAAGCCCTAAAAACGCCCATCAGCCATGATCGACATGACTCTCTCTCGATGAATCGACCGTTCGACCTGGCCTGGCCTGCTCAGCCCTGCAACTTGCTTCTAAAGACGATAAAGGACGACCAAGCTACGGAGTAGGCCACAGATGATGAATGACTCAGCCCCTTTCATGGCCCCTGGCGTACCTGACTCTCACCCAAGTCTCTCATGCGAAAGGGAAAAACTTGAGAGCCGTACCAAGAACAAATACCGTCCCTCCCGCCTGAAAATTTCCGGTTTATTCTTCGAAACATCGGCACTAACTTGTCTTGGATAGTTCTCTGGTGGTTGCGGCAATGGTGGACCCATGGATGTCTACAGTAGGTGAAGGTATTCAACAAGACCGCCGCCATGAATGTCCACTGCTAGGCTCGATCCGTCTCCAGTGCTGAAGAATTTTGACCCTTATAGGCGCTACTGCATCAGGAAGAAACATCCGGAGACACTAATTATCACCATCTGCCCGTTGTGGTTTGAGCTTGAGCTCGATTATGAGCTTCGATTGAGAAGAGAGACAACTTGGGCTCCGATGGAGCACACTTTCTCAGCTCATCACGATACCCTCTTCTCATTGGCTTCCACCGCAAAGAATAACATACAACCCTGACCCTTGCTCGGCTTGCAGGAGTTCGAGTTCCTGTTGCGAAAAGCCAGGTTCAGTTCCTTTCGCTAACTGCGCCTCCACTCATCTCCGTCGACGGTTGCAGGGACTATTCGCCTTTCCCGTTCCCCATCAAATAATAGGGGAATTATTCTTCTCCTGCCCATGCGACACCAAAACATATGATATGATGCACATATCACTTTGCTAGTAGGTAGCGGTTCGTCTTGGTAGGGCTAATTCAACCGATATGTAGCTGGTTGATCTATCTCCGCCTCTGTATTGTTCTCGCAAGCCTCAACGTAAAGAGCAAAACTACTGTAAACTCTGGGCACATAGAATAAGCAATGTGTCTGCATACTGTGCTGTAGCTTGTGACCAGTCAACACTCTCGAGAACCTACGTCCTCAATATTGAGCCCGACCAAGGAGGCCATAACGACAGATCACCTCAGCCAAATCCAACCGCCAGAGAATATATGTAGGTTAATAGACCATCAGGTGCAACCAACAGCATCAAATATCAGCACTAAAACAAGAAGTCGGAAACGGCATCTAAAGAGGAATAGATGCTCTCATGCTGAATCCACTGCCGTGTGCTTGAGTGAAACTCCTTGACCTCGGGCAACCTAAAAGGACGACTCTTGGCCTTGCGAAAGCTCTGGCCACGTTACATAGGAGCATCCCATTCCCGACGAAGATCAGCGTCGTCTGATTGCGTTTCATTGATCGATACAGTACTGAAGGATGGCAGGAAAACAGGGGCAATGCAGCCGCTCTGGTCTGGCTCTGGCTCTGTTGACATGTCCCGTTTGAGCAATCAGTCAGGAGAAGGGATAACAAGGATCATTCTCGGATACGGGGCTTCCGAGAGGTAGACATAACAGCGGTATTGGCCTCATTCTTTCAACACAATACAATACCAGACACCAAATAGACACTGGTACGTAGTTCGTTATTCATTGATTCTCAAGAACCCTTCAACGCTGTGCCAGTGGCCCGTCTTTGATCTTCATAACTCTGCGGTTGATATACTCAAACGAGATCTCATACGAATAAGGGAAAGCTTAATACTCTAGCCATCTCGATTATCTATCTATATGCACCGTTAAATAGAAGCACGACCGAGCTAGTTAGATCGTATCCAATCAACCTGCATAACCTTATTTGTACTCCGTACCGTAGGTAATATCATCACATTTATTAAAGTTTGTATATCACTAGAGTGGCATCTTCTCCCGCTACCCTCAGCACAACGTTGACGCTCTGTGATGGCACGGAGAAGACTGCAGGCTCCCTTAACAACTGTAGATGGTTACAAATACCACGGTATCGCAAAACTAGTGTCCTTATCGGTCAGTTCACACCGGGAACCGCTCTGTAGCTTTTGCTGTCTGTCCTACGAGTATTGGTCATTAGGCTGGTACAGTTCCTATAGTGGGTTTCAAAAAATATTTCAACCTCATCGGGTTGACGACAGTCTCACGATCTTGTCGAGTCTGTAGCCACAACCAGTCGAGACCTTTCCGTAGACATGATCAGACTTTCCTGGATACAAGTCATTGCCAACTCATACAGCTTATATCCACCTATCGCAGTTATGAAGTCACAAAATCGTGTTGGATTCCCGCCATCGGCCGTCTCAGAGACCGCTTGAAACCAGGTCGAAGCTGTATTTGTGTTACCAAATTAGGACACATACTGCATGCAGTAGATGACTATGATCAAGGTATATGAGCACTCCATCCGGCTCGTTTGGTAGTTGTGGTCCTCAAAGTCACAACGAGGCATCACACAATGATATTGCTGTCGTACTTAGCATCGATTACCTAAGTCGAATGCCACACCATGACCGATACAATACTCTACTGCGCTTACAGTGATCTCCAAGGTGCTGTGTGTTCTTGGCCACCCACGAGAGACGATCGCTGAACACCAACAGAACCTTTGTGGAGGGAACATCCAGGAAACTCCTGTGCTGGCCATCACCTTGACCGCTCTGGCATGTGCATCAAACTCATCTCCACCTAAGAGTGGACGACTATTATGTATAGCCAGGACGTTTGACTCATTATTTATCTTCAAAGGGAAGTAGAACCGAGTCAAATTCTAGGGGGCCAGGAGAAGGACAGGTCCATCTAATCACTGAGCTCAAAGACCACTGCGCAAATATATACCTTTCTGGGATTATTCTGCAGCTATCACAGTTGCAACGCAGATGAAAGTGAAACAAAAATTGTGTTATTAACATCATGGCTTGCAGTTGAGAGGCCAGCAGCCGAAACGTCTCAGCATAGTTAATGCGTTAAAATGGCTGACACAGCTTGAGTATGCCTACGGCAGCAATTCAAACATGCTGAAGTTTACACAAGTATCAAATACATTCAGCATCATCCGTGCACTAACGCTTAATGAAGCTACTATACTAGCTTTTGTCGGACTCTGTCTGTACTATGGCATTTATCCGTCATCGAGGAATGCAACATATCATATCCGCAATGAATGTGTCACTCTTCGCTCACTGCCATCAACCGTTCTTGGTACCATGCAGAGGCTGATTTAATACCTCAGATCATATACTCCATAACCATAAAAGGAGCATTTTGACATATCTAAGCTGGGGCATCTAACAGAAGCCCTATCTAGGTATCACATCCCATAATCATCCCTTCCAACATAACAGTGGTCTACGTTCTAGGCCGCCAGTTCGGTTCTTACAAACCAGGTACGAAGAAGAAAAGAATCTATCCCAAGAGTAACTAACCCCCCAATCTAACGCCGTATCCCATCTAACAAATGCCGAACAATCCGGTCCTCCCAGCTAAGGCCCTTGGGCACTTACTGCCGGGTAAGCAAGCACCCATGTATGTACTGATGCTCTTGGACCCACCACATAGGTTTGCTACGTCAAACTCCGGTTAAACTTGCAGAAATCAGGGAAACAAAATAGGTGCGGCATCTGCACCCGTTGCCCGTAGTGTAAAACACAACCGATTGACCAACATCTCCATCAGTACCATGTGTTCTTCGGATCTATGTTGTAGAGAATTCTACAACTCTGAGTTTGACACATTTTTGTACGATTGAGAGTTTTGAACCTAGGTCCATCTGGGCCAGTGACGTAGTGATACTGTCCGAAGAAACGCCACTGACGGGGGTCAGCGAGAGAGTAGACTTCGTCACCCCAATGCCCTTGGTAATGGAACCAAGATGTCGGTGCGTGAGGATTCGATGCCGCGGGAACAAGACTCAGAGGTTCGTGTTGGTCGTCCAGGTCATGATTGTCCTCTTTCGTATCGTCGTAATGATATGCGTAATTGTTAAGAGAGGGGTCCCAGAGAGGTCCCTTATCCGTGACGTCCTTGAGAAGCTTGAAGGGCAGGATGTAAGCATGGTTTCCTGGTAGCGCGTACATTGCGTGGGAGCCCACAGCTGAATAGATGACGGGTCTGCCACCGCGCTTTTCGACAGCTTCGAATGCGTACGCCTGCCCACCCTCATGCTCTGAGAAAAAGACACCACGGGGAATGCCGTGCTCGAAGCGCATCATGCAGTGCTCCCAGTCACCCACATGGTTACCGAACCGAATGTTCAGGACAGTTTGACCGAGGTTGTAGGAGTAGAAGAAGAACCAGAAGGCGTCAACAATGCCTGACCCCTTATCAACCACAACAAGCACTGCAGGAGCTGCTGAGTAGCCATTGGCATCCGGTTTGTGACTATTGGACTCCGAACGACGACGATTGTGTAATTTGCGATTTCGAGGGTCAGAAATCTTATGGACAGGCCGTGTTTTGTCGACATCATACCAGGTGCTGGGCTCCCGGGCTTCGGGTTCTCCTCCGGGGTTTCCTACCGGTATATCGCCGTTGTGGCCATCATCTTTACCATCTTTGTCGTCAGGAAACGGTTTGGGAACATTGTAATGGCTGTGCAGCCAATTGGGACGAGACTCGACATCGTCATCACTTCGGAGAGTGATCTTGCCAGAATACTTATTCAGCTCGTGCAAGTTATGAAGAGTCCATTTCTCAGTCGAGTTAATAGGCTCGTCATCGGCGTAGGCAGTCATATGTTCTACGTGCTGACGAATATCCGAAGGCCAAAACTCTTCCCCAGAGTAGAGGTGAACTAACGGCGCATGCTTTTTAACATAGTCGGGGATATCGCGGAGGACCCTGCGTCGTTGATTGATATCTCTCTTGCGATTCTGACGGGGAATCTCATCAGGCTCCCAAGCAAGAGAGCGACGCTTGAGCTCTCCCCATTCTGGCTCTTCATCCTCATTATTCCCACGAGAGGCAGGATCACTGCGCAAGTGATGTAGTCCGCATAGACTAATCCAGCGACAGGCCTGACGATCCAGAAAGTACGGGCTGCTGTTTACCCATCGTCGATCTCTGGCGCGCCTCTCAGGGCCTTTTGTCGTTGGGTCTAGTATACGGGGAAGCAGCCATGCGCCAAAGGAGATAAGCAGCATGAAAGAGAGTAATATGGTGAAGCGGCGTAACCAAATCATGGCTGTAGCAATAATGGACTGCAAGAGCCCATGGACATGGACGTAGCTTGCGCAGCGATTGAAGTTGAAGAGACTCGAATTCGTAGACCAACGACAAGCCGGGGGAGTATCGAAGTAAGGCCAGGAAGACGAATGGGACTGGACAGGCCGGCTATATGAGCACCACGAACGAACAAGAGAAGTGCGACACCGCTCGCGGCATGTCGTTGGGAAGAGGAGTAAGGCCAGGCTAGGGTAGAAAAGAATGAAGGAAGACAAAGCCTCTCCCGCTAAGTCAACAGAAGAAAAGAAGCGCGCGCCATAGATAGTCTAGAACGGGATACTTTTTGGTCGCTGCGTAGTTGACGACAGGGCAAGGGTATCGATTGGTGGCGGAGTGTTGGTGAGACGTAACCGGTGGAGGGTGGTGGGGATGCAGGTACAGATACTTTACACTCAAGGAAGTGGAACTGCAGGAGGCATAGTTACAGTTTGCATTTGCAGACTTGTATGAGTGTAGGTACTTGATAGCGTTCTTTTTCTGGCGTACCTTATCTGGGCTTTGGTGATGAGTACGAATACGTCAAGTCCCGTCTGGAGGTCTGGGGTTAGGTAGACGGGATGGAAAGCGGATATGTCCATTTATGGATATTCTGTGCCGAGACTTCTTGATCAGCCTCAAGTGGAAGTGTCTGTCTACTACTACAGAACTGCCGACGCATAATTCCTATAGTGAGAAGCATAGCATAAATTTAGATTTTGTTTACAAACTCTCTTCACCAACGTTTCATGCCTGTGTTACATTCTTTACATACATATGTCTAGCTCAAAGACTTAGGTACTCTATTACAGTAGGTACTGACCTGATCCGATGCGGCCAATAAGAAACGACATCACAGCCTTGCCCGGACTGTTCCTTGATCGTGTTTTAGCGCCAGGACCCCTCTTTTTGCGCAACATGAACAGGAATCCCCTCTTGCTGCCTTATTATTAGCCTCCAAGATCCATTTGCAGCCCCGGCTTGCAGTTCTGGAATGGGCCGGTTGGCTCAAAGACCGCGTAACGGATACGTTCAAACCCGCCCTATTTCCCATTCAACAGAAAGTATCTACCACTTGCTGACCGCCGAAAGACTGGGAATTCAGCCAGAGTGACCAGGGTACTACATGCTCGGTATAGGTACTTACAGCACTTACCTACAGTCCCGAGTACGACACCTTCCAGCAATCGTTCCCATGATCCATACCTACCTCTTATTCACCGTCAGAATAAACATTCCCCAACAGATGTGCATCTGCGGTAAAAAACATATAAACGTGCGAGAGATGTGGGGGAACTGGTGCTGGGTGACACGATCAATCTTGTGTCTACGAGTCACAGTACCCTCCAGCTGCATGGGAATGACTTGGGTATCGATTTTGGCGAAGTAGATGCGAAAATCAACGACACTAGAGGTAGACTCATGATCACCCACCGATCCACAAGGTCGCACGCAGTACGAGTGTTGTATTATCGACCGTGGCAGTTTCATATGCACTCATAGGTAGCCTTGATTTCACAAAGGAGAGACTCTGAATCTTCAAATGCTTTCTTGCATAACGTAGCTAGCGGTAATTATCATATACGCGGACTTTCCTATGTTTAAGTTCTTACCCTGGATGGATCGCTGAATCGTTGAATGGCTTGACCGAGAAGCCCCGTTCAACGAAACATCTTTAGTTACCCAGCAATCACCGAATCTATCACTGCCACATAATAACAGGAATTTTGTATGATGGAGTATGTTTTCGCAGTGTTCACCATACGCATAATGCTGACTCCAAGACCCATTAACCAATGGCAGCTTGATCGCAGCCCTCGTGCAGTCTTCAAGCGTATCATACGTTCGCCTTGTAGCTTCGCCATGAACATGCTCGCAACCTGCTTAATACATAAAATAGAAATTTGTTGGCGACAGTTCACCACGGGTATCATAATCTCATGCGCTAAATATCAACTAGATGCTTCTGGGGCTCAACTATTGCCGTTGTTCAATCTGCCATTGTCACGTCCTCGTCGTCATCATCATCTTCTTCTTCTTCTTCTTCTTCTTCTTCTTCTTCTTCATCCGTGTCATTCTCATCGTCAGAATGATCCATGTATTCATCAGCTCTTCCATGCAATTCATCCCATCTGCTTGGAGTAGGAGTTGACATATTCCCTTCATGCACGGTACTTTCCAGATCTCTAGTTGCCGATGGAGTTGGGGCCGTTGAACCTCGTCCACGAACAACCCCGGGTCGAAGTCTGGGACGACCGCCCCTACGCCCACTTGCACGTCGTCTCTCGCGTTTTGGAATGACTTCCTCTCCATCTTCATTGAGCAATCTCCTTCTTCGCCTAGGTTTGTAGTCAGGGTCTCGGTTGTCTTTGAAGTCCTGACCCTCGCCGTCCTTAGCCCATACGGTGACCTGATCCTTCTCCTTGTTCCTCTTCTTGATCGCCATCAAGTTTTCTAGGAACCGTGTCTGTTCAGCTCTTTCTCCCGACCTGTCTTTTCCAACAGGAATTCGAATGTTCCATTCCTCCCTGATAGCGGCCAATGGATCCTCTCTGATAACTTTTGGCTTCACAACAGTCTCTTTGGTGGCGATTCTCGACGCACATGCACCGAGAAAATCAATATTTCCATCTAGATGGCGCAGAGCGGGGAGGGGGCGGCCGCTGTCGCGTGTCGCAAAGATAGCTTCGGTGCCAATGACTTCCGCCCACGACCCCTCGAATGTGCGTCCTTTGTATGAGATGACCGGCTTTTCTGAATGTAGCTCAAGAATCTGGATATTTTCACTCTCACCACGTGTCTTGTCCACATCGTCTCTTGTGTCGTCCTCTGGCTCGCCTCTGTCGACTGCTTTGCCTTTATCTTTCTCATTTCTTAGTGCCGGGTCGATTTCAGGTTCGTCGTCATCAGCCTCTCGTTCTGAAAGTGGCTCATTGTCATTATCGTCGTCATTATCATCCCCAGCATGAACGCCTCTCAAACTAGGATTGTGATCGAGCCAGGTTTTGTAATACCCACCGCGGCTGTGGTGAGGCGCTCTTGGTTGTCGGTCCTTAAATTCTGGAAATGAAAGATCGACAGTCAAATAGTATGTCTGTGGTAAAATGTTAGCTGGTTGCGCATGATAGGTATCTTGAGACCGAGGTGTAGCAGTACCTCTGTTTCAGTGGTTGAGTATTCGTACTCCCACTCTTCTTGTTCGTCCCTTTCAAGCTGTTCCTCAATGTTGACAATGGCTGCCTTATCTGCCAATCGCGCCTCGTCCAACGACGCCATAGTGTGCTCAGAGAATTTGGCAGGGAAAGCCACTGAATAGATGCTTAAGAAAGAGAAACTGAATAAATAGAATTGCAATGCTGTACTGGTGCCTTGGTCGTGTCCATAGAGGAAGAAAAATATAAGGTAACATAGGCCTGAGGAGATAGGTAAGTTCAAAAAGCCAAATACCTATAGTAGCTACCTACCTACCTAGGTATGTTGACAAACTGCAAACATGCAGTCGCGAACTTTAGCTTCCATGTGGTAAAGGTACTTGCCAATTGGGGGATGTACAGGGTCTGGAAGTCGGTCAAAGGCGGCACTTTCTGAAAAGTCCAGAATTACAGGGATCAGGCGGGGCAGTTTCTGTGACTCGCGATTGCCCCGCTGCCGCTGTTACAACATTTCAATGAGTCCCATGGGATTTGAACAGTCACACTTATCTTGACGACTTCAAACACCTCTGTCTGGACTTGATATAGAGATAGCTATCGCTACAATTATCCGGTCTTACATCGTGTTGTATCAGTCACGATTCACCTCTTCCAACCAACATATCTTTCTATCTTCTTTATATATACCATCACATCTAGGGCACAATGCCTACTGTTCACCTGTTGGACTATGTCGCTGGCAATATCAGGAGCCTGGTAAATGCCATTGAGAAGTCTGGCTACGAAGTAGAATGGGTCAGATCACCGGAAGACGTCCCAAAGGCAGAGGTTTGTCAATACATCCTTTGTTTTGTCCACCATGACTGATGCGCTTTTAGAAACTCATCCTCCCCGGTGTCGGCCATTTTGGTCATTGTCTATCACAACTGTCCCAAGCTGGCTATCTTGAGCCAGTTCGAAAGCACATTTCTGATGGAAAGCCATTCTTCGCTGTATGTGTCGGCTTACAAGCCCTATTTGAGGGTTCTGTAGAGGACCCCGACATCCCCGGCCTCGGAGTCGTTCCTGCTTCCTTGGATCGTTTCGAAGACTCAAGTAAATCCGTCCCCCACATCGGGTGGAACAATGCTTTCACAGCTGGACGAGCCATGTACGATCTTCAACCAGACTCAAAGTACTACTATGTTCACTCTTACAAGTGCCCCTACAAGCCGGGCGAGCTCGAGTCCCAGGGGTGGACTGTCGCTACTGGAACCTATGGTACTGAGACTTTCGTCGGCGCCATTGCGAAGGGTAACATTTTTGCAACCCAGTTTCACCCCGAAAAGTCTGGCACTGCAGGTTTGAAAACTATCCGGGCTTTCCTCACAGGTGAAGGCGCAAAGAATCTTGGTACCGTGGTTGACGAGGCTGTCGCCAATGCCCCCATCAGGTTCGAGGACAGCTTAACACGGCGAGTCATTGCCTGCCTAGATGTGAGGACAAATGACCAGGGTGACTTGGTCGTTACAAAGGGTGATCAGTACGATGTTCGCGAGAAGGGTGATGACCGCAACGTGCGAAACCTCGGCAAGCCTGTCGAGATGGCTAAGAAATACTACGAATCCGGTGCTGACGAGGTGACTTTCCTTAACATCACTTCTTTCCGAGACTGTCCCGTTGCCGACCTCCCTATGCTCGAGATTCTTCGTCAAACGTCTCGGAGTGTCTTTGTGCCCTTGACTATCGGCGGTGGTATTCGTGACACCATGGATACTGACGGCACAAAGGTGTCAGCCCTTGAGATCGCGAGCATGTATTTCAAGTCTGGCGCTGACAAGGTCTCAATCGGTTCCGACGCTGTTCTTGCTGCTGAAGAGTACTACTCTATAGGCCGCAAGCTGTTCGGCAATACTGCCATTGAACAGATCTCACGCGCCTATGGCAACCAAGCCGTCGTTGTGAGCGTTGATCCCAAGCGTGTCTATGTTCCCAAGCCTGATGCAACCCGCCACAACATCATAAAGACACAGTTCCCTGGTCCTAAGGGCGAGGAATACTGTTGGTACGCTTGCACAATCAAGGGTGGTCGTGAGACTCGTGACATGGATGTTGTCGAGCTTGCCCAAGCCGTTGAAGCAATGGGAGCCGGAGAGATCCTTCTCAACTGCATTGACAAGGACGGTACCAATAGTGGGTTTGACCACGAGCTCATCAACCAGGTAAAGGGAGCTATCAAGATCCCTGTCATTGCCTCTAGCGGTGCTGGCAACCCGGCTCATTTCGAGGAAGTCTTTGAGAAGACTACTACGGATGCTGCTTTGGGGGCCGGTATGTTCCACCGCGGCGAGTACACCGTTAAACAGGTAAAGGACTATTTGAAGGAAAGGGGTCTCAAAGTTAGACAATTTGAGGAATGATCTTAGAGCCGTCAATGATAGAACAAAACAACAGATAATAGACACTATTTGACTTGCACACAATTGCTTCAGTATTATCTCAACTACCTAGCAGGTTTGTATGACATTGAAAGTCATCGCCGTGAAAGATGAAGAATGATACAAACACCTTTGAGCTCCTACACCCTTAAAGTCCAAAGAAAATGAGAGATGCGCCAAAAAGCCTTAGAGCCGTCGAACATTTTCTGCGACTCAATGGCCATCGTTACCAGATCTCTCCAAGAATAGCCGAGCAAATCGCCGAGCAAGCATCCAGACGAAAATTTAGAAAACACCAACGAACGAAACATAACACAGCGGAAACTAGGGAAATATGTCCGCTCCCTAACTCCACAAAGGACAGGAAAGCGCTGATACCTATAGCTCCATACCCATCAACATCCACTTCTTGCTCGTGACATCAAGACCATGAGCCCAGTGGTCTAGAGTAACCATGTCGAAGCCAACCCACTGTAGACTCTTTGTTAAAGAGTGGACGTCGTCAGCAGGGATGCGTCTATCTATGCAAGTGACGACGTGGGCACAGTCCAGAGGACCGTCGGCAAGTTCGATAAGTGCCATCAGACTGCAAAGTATTTAGAAGTTGGACAGAAGAATTGGAAGCAGTTTTACTTACGCCTTTTTCAGGTCTCGGCCAAGTACGCCTTCGATATCGAAGAAGACAAAGAGAGATTTCTCCTCTCCGTCGTCAGCAACAAAGGCACGGAAGCTCGCTCCGCCGGCATAGTCCCACATCTCCAGCCAAGCGGTAACATTATAGGCGGGTAACTTGTCATCAGAAACAGGCTTGAAGTGTTCGGGGAGCCGGTCATCGGACGGCGGCGTTGGTAAAAAAGCACCAGACAGGCCGGAGCCATTCATGGACGAATTCCTCTCACCGTGGAAAATCATCTTCATGGACTCGCAAAAGAATCTCTCACATTCTTCCCTGATCGAAAGTGCTGCCCCCCCTCGTCGACCCAGGCGCCGGCCTGGGATCTCGCGCTTCTTGCTCTTGGGCAGAAGGGCGAGCTCGTTAGACGAGGTTAGTGCGGCGAGGGGGGGGCTTGTTGGAGGGGAGGGTAGTCCTGAGGAAGGGACCTCAGGAATACCACTCGGCCCCTGTAGTAGAGTTAGTACCATGATAAGGATTTGGGCCTCAAAGGAGAGAACATACCTGCAACCCCGGTAGTGCAGTAATGGAGGCCCTTGAGGTTGGCGGCAGAGTCGACGAGGTAGCAAGAGGCAAGGACGTTGACCTTCTGGGCAGCGGCCTCGCCGTAATTACTACTGTAATTCAAATTCTGATTATTCATTGGCGCCATTTCTGATGATGATGACCTCGGGTTATTGACTAGAGTTGATGTAGGTCGGTAAGAGTCGAGGATGTTGATCGGCAGAAGTTGATTGATAGCGTGTCGTGAGATGACTCTTCAGACCAGCGGGTTGGAAATGCTTTTAAAGAAATCTGTTGTGGGTTGTTTGCTTCGAGACGAATGTGGAGGAACAAGTTGTGGAGACGTGCGAAGAAGTTTGCGACGGTGTTTTGAGTGAGTCGTGGAGAATGTCTTGGATTCGTTGTATGTATGAGTGTAGATGTAAGCCTAGGTAGGTAAGATCTCTGGTGTTTGGGCAGCGGTGAGGTTAAGTAAGAACGAGGAAGGAGAGAAACCCAGGAATTTGGTGACTTCGGGGCGCTCGGGGTAGAAGGAACAGTGCATTTTGGGTGGACCCCTCACCTGAGGCTCTGGAATTTTGTGCACACCTCAGGCAGTCCACGGTCCACGGTCCACGGTCCACACCCTCAGTAGAGGGACCTAAGGATTGCCACAATTGCAGCCGGGGTAGTTACTCATGGCCAAGTACAGTGCGACTATCTTATCTTGGCAACGACTGATGTGAGGTAAGCCCAGGCCAACCAAACTCAAGAAATGGGTGGAAATAACATGCAATGCCCGTTGCTATCGTCATTTTGTATCACATGATTAGACTCTATAGATTCGCTGCCAAAGGGATCGACGCAATGGGGCAGCAAGTTCATGATAGTGGTCATTATGATTATTCTCAACTCGTTCATTGCAAATATGAATTATCTCAGCAACCTAAGCATTGTCTCGACTTGGCGCACTGTCTCGCACTAAGGCGAACGCCTCCGTAGCACATGGCCTAGTTTACTGGTTGATAAACACCAACCAGCTGGCAACAGAGTAATGGTCAGAGGCCGAACTGTAAATTGTAACTGAGATCATGCAAAGCAATCTATATACTTACTTCTTTAGCAGGGAGAATATTCCGTGTCAGTCATCCATGGCCACGAGTTTGACCCAGACAATAGAATAGGTAAGTAAGGTAGGTAGTCACGGAACTGAGTTGTCAGTGCGTCAAAATGTTCGAGCTCAGGGTGTTGATTGTCACAGGAAGGAATTGACTTTGTTGCTTGTCCCAAATACCTTAAGGTAGCTTAGTCCAATGGGCACCTATGGTGAGGTGAGTTCCATTTCTATGCCTACCTTAGGTACTATGACAAACCTAGTACTGTATGCAGGGTATAGCAGAAACGCTACCTGGAACAGAATCCATTTATGAGGATGATTATACGTACGTAGACAGTGCTGAGATAATTTGGGACCAACATAGCACTTCTTTGATCGGTTTGTTGAAGCAAGGGTCTCAAGGCTTCTGACACCTGAGAGGCACCATACATATTCTTTCGGTTACACAGCACCGTTACACACAACGTTTCCAAGACTGTCCCACACAGATCGTCGAATGTGCCAGCCCCTCATGCATGTCCGAAGAGTCGAGAATCTTCTACAATCATCTTATAATACTAAGAGTTTCTTGAAGCGCTTACACAACAACAACCTACTCGCCGCTATTTCGCATTCTACCGTACAGCAATCACTGTATCCGTGCTGTGCCACAAAAGTCACACAACTGTCAATAACAACAGACACATTGCGTGCTGACTTCCAGATTTGCATGATACTGGCTCCGTTATAGCTTTTTGTTACCCACAAACCCATTTTATTCTACTTTCAACATCCACATCGCATCACCTGATTCGATCATGGTTCTGTGGCCCAGCACGATTTGTCTCTAAATTCATGATTCTTTTCTCGCCTAGGGATAATCAAGGGACTGGTTTCAAGATACATGCATTAGTACTTTCTCGGCCAACTCGACCTTGCGCATGTACATCTCCGAGCAGCCTAATTAACCCCCTTCTGTCGTGTAAGTTGATTGGTGGATGTGCTAGGTACCTCACCAAACCCCGCGTTTTGCTTCTATCGGCTACATATCCGGACCGAGACCATCACCAAAAAGATCCATGTTCAGCTGTATTTCTGCTGCAGCCAGAGACATGATCAACAATTGAGATACTCAATTCGACCCCTTGCGTTGTCCGGGCGCATCATGTTACTCACGAGACCAACGGTATGTGGAGACAGTCTAACAGAGTTTGACACTCGCAAACAGTATCACCAAGGGACAGCATCTAGTTAGAGCATCTTCGACAGAGCCATTTTAGTCGCCAAAATGCCAAAGCTCAAATTAGTCGACTCAGCAACAGCCAATGCCATAGGAGGGGGAATATCGCTCCCGTACTCCCTCAACGCTTGAGTCACCGTTGACTACCTCAGCAAGTCTATCATCGTCTGTCCCTCCGTCTATACACACCATTATGCCATGTTTTCCTCAATGCCGTCTTCCAGTCTCCAATTGCTCAGTCAAGGCCGGTTTGCCATACCCCAGCAATCCTGACCAGTCCCTATCAATCGCCCTGCCCTGGAGTACATAAAGAAAGCCCACAGCCAAATGGCAATAACATAGTCTCAACAAGAAACCAGAACCAACGTCAATACTATCATACAGTGTACTTCACATCTCCCATGTCACATTTGTACTATCCTGAACACATCGTATTCCAATACTGCCTCTAGTCTCGTACCATCATCCATGTCGTGCACTAAGGCTTGCGAATGCATCCGGGCTGTGTCGCCCATTTGTCCACGCAAGGTCAAGGCCAAGGTTCATGCTCTCTCTGCTCCTTGCAGCAAATGGGTCTGAAGTGGTCGCAGCATTTGGTTTACCAGCCACGCCAGAAGAAGGCGCACCACTCATGAAAGGGTTCGTGCTAGCTGATAGATGCTGCGGCACACTTGGTTGCTGCTGCACAGGTGCCATTGGAGCTTGCAGGGGCTGGTTTTCTGGGATGGTTGGCTGCTGGGTGTACTGTACGGCCTGCTGAATTTGGTATGGAGGCTGAGCCGCGGCCGTACCTGGCTGGTGTTGTATCGTTTGAGGATAGTTATTAAAAAGAGCCATGATCGAGGCCTTATCTGGTCTTTGAGGTTGGTAAAACTGCTGGTGCTGGTACATTTGAGGCTGCTGTCCAGGAAATTGCTGTCCAGGAAATTGCTGTCCAGGCTGCTGCTGGACAAAGGGGTTGTGGCTTGCTTGAGGTTGGCTCTGCATCTGTTGCACGACAGGTTGTTGCGCAAAGACCTGTTGACTTGTTTGCGCCACAGGCTGACCAGCATTTGCAAAAAACGGGTTCGTGCTTGTTTCTGGGGGGCTCAGAGGAGCCGGGCTCTGATACACGGCAGATCCCTGATAAACAGTTGCGTTTTGAAATGAGCTCTGCGTTTGCTCCGGTATCTGGCCAAGACTTGGTGATGCGATTCGAGTTGGGGATCGGGCGAACGGATTGTATCCAGCAGGTGCTTGGTTGGTGTTGACTTGAGGGAAGGGACTAGACCCTTGTTGCGGCTGTTGCTGGATTGCACCAGTGGTGTTCGCTAGAAAGGGGTTATATCCAGTCACCTGCGCTTGGACTGGCTGTGGGTATGTCATGTTGTTACTGAAGCCCAGAGTTGAAAAGCCACTTGGGGTCGTTGGCGCTGACGGTGCCACTTGTTGGTATCCTGTCGCCTGTGGTGCTTGCTGTGGTGCTGGTCCTCCAGTATGGTGAGGGAACAGAGGCTGCTGGGGAGAGAGAGACATGTTTTGGAATGCCTGGCTGAATGCATCTGTCGGCTGTTGCTGTTGAACGACTGGCACGCCGAATGGATTTGTCTGGCCGTACGGGTTCCGGTTATGAAGGCTTCCCGTCGACTGGGCCGTCTGGGGCTGAGCCGTTCCTAAGTTATCAAATGGGTTTGTCGAAGCACTTGATGGAGTAGTAGGACGGTCCGTAGCTGAACGGGCGGGAACACTAAGACCTGCACCGAGTCCCAGCCCGCCAGAACTCGGTGTCAAAGGCGTCAAAGACCTTGATGTTCGCAGAGTCTGTTCCCGAGGTGAAGGTGTGGGAAGAGGTGAGGGTCGGCCGCTACCCTCACCCAATCGCACAAGAGTCTCAATCGCTCGCTCGAGGTTGCCATTAACACCTTTTAATACCAGAGCATTGCGTTTGGGGTCCTGAAATCCCATGTCTTGTAGCCTAGCCAGCTTTTGCTCCATGTCATCCGGTTGATCAAGATCCAAGGTGGCGCCGAACACTTTTGATGGCTTATTAGGTCTCGGAGACTCGCTACGTCCACCTTGCGCAGCTGTCATGGTTCTGGCATCCTTCTTCGACTTGGACGACAGAGGGAAAATAGATGAAGCTGAACGGAATCCGAATTTCGAGTTCTTAGGCGGCAGTGGCGGAGGAGTTCCTTCGCCTATGTGAGGAGATCTAGGCTTTCCCGTTCCACTAACAGTATTATTCATATATTTCTGTCTGATGAATCGCTCCATGGCAGAATCCGCTTCGTCAGCGTCGACCGGAACGGGAGGTTTGCGATGCTCGGGGTTATAAATGTTGTTGGATGTGATATTTCCGACCTTTCGCATGTTCTATAGACCGTGTAAGCTATTTGTTATCTTTGGGCATGATCGCCAGGTTGTTGTTGTTGCTCACGTCGACTTGCTCGTTGGTCCAACTATCCATGCTCAAGGACTTGACTTTCGAGATGTGAGTACCCAGCTTTCGATGAATTGCAGCACATCTCATGCATAGGAAAACGCCCAACTAACAAACATATTAGTATTGGATCAGTTTCCGTATGTATTGGGGGGCCGTACACTCCATGATGCCCAAGCTGATATTGACAATCGATGTTAGCAAATTCCGGTCATCTCGTATACCAGGCGCAGGATGAGCTTGGTTGTGCATCTGGAGCATACCTGGATTACGCGCGTGGCAGTCAGCGCACATATTATTGCCCGGGGTGTTCTGCACAAGATCCTGCAGGGCCTTTTCGTTCCGCGCCTGCTGGCGCTTGCTCATGATACTCGACATGGTGGCGGTCCTCGACAGATCAAGTTTTTGGTGATCTCTAGAAGATTTGCAGTACCAAAGGAACCTGTCTCGCAGTGTAACCGTCTCGAGTCGTTCGTAGGGCTCGTGCAGGACAAGTGCAGTGATCGGGGTCTGGAGTACGGAGGCCGGAGACCGGGACGGGGGTTGTCGACGAACAGCAGAAAGAAGCAAACAATTATGTAAAGCAGATGCCGCGGATGGAGAAAAGCACTTATTACCAATAATGCAGGCGAAGGGAGGGACAAAGAAGAAGCGATGCAATGCGACACGAGGCGCTTCAAGTCGTTGATGAGATTGGAAAGAAGGAGATGAAAAGATGAAAGTTGACCAAGAAAGGGTACTTCCTTTCTGTTGCGCCGTGCGATTCAGGTCACAGCGGTAGGTACCTTTAAGACGGACGGGATGCAGGTGCGGGAAGAAGCACTTGCCACACTCTGGCTCGGCGTTTCAGTGATTTACTGTGAGATTGAACATGAATTCAGAGCTCGGGAATTAAAAGGGGAAGATGAAAACCAGGTCAACATAACTAAAAGCAGATGGAAATTTCGTTCTCAAGTTCTTCAACTAACTAAGGGTCAGCCAAATACCAACTCAAAAAAAAGCCCCTGGCTTGGCCTGGACCTTGGGCTTAGCTTGACGAGATTCCTCCTCGTAGGCTCGTCCCCTAAACCACAGTGGAGTTACATCTCGCTGCCCGCTTAGATCCACAGGTCACTTATGGTAAGGTCTGGCTGCTTAAGGGCTCGTCTGTCTATCCCAACTAGGATTAGGCATGGGCTCACTTCGTCCATCCACCAGTAGAAGTGTCTTGATGAACTTCGGTGCTTGGCTCGACGACGGGCGTCAGGGGCAGGTCGCGTGGGTAAGACAGGGTTTGGGTTAAGAACCGATATCGATTCCTATACATACTCCGTAGGTAGTGTTGAACCTCGAGGGTGATTGGGGCTGAGAATGTGTGATTTGTAATTATTTCTTGGTGAGGGTGGTTGTCCGTTGACGAAATGACACGAACTGTATTGCAATGTTCATCGCTAAATGCCAGCAGTTGTTATATTGTAGGTAATGCCTAGGTATATTGCAGTTCTGAACCAGTGTCATGATTGCTGCAGTCCCACGAATTGAGCTGATAGGGTGAAAATGCCGATGCCTGCATACCTATACATACCTCGTAGACAGTGCTTGCACTATTTCCTTGTCTTACACTGTCATTGGGAGGCGGTTGTTTATACAACCAAACCTCATTATGAAGCCCCGATTGGAAGGGAGACACCACTAATACATGTAACGTCTAGTCTATGACTCTATGTGAACCTGTGGTTAGTTGCCAAACATCGTTGATCATGTGTTTTTAGACCCTCGTATGTAGCTCCCGGAGCATTGAAGAATCAATCCTG
This sequence comes from Fusarium sp. Na10, assembly GCA_002234255.1. Lineage (NCBI taxonomy): Eukaryota > Fungi > Ascomycota > Sordariomycetes > Hypocreales > Nectriaceae > Fusarium > Fusarium sp. Na10. Next base: position 7,826 of record NJCS01000258.1, on the reverse strand, counting down.
AAATGTTCCTGTGACAGAAGCCTTCGACAGAAACAAGGTCTGCCGACAGGTCTCACGTCAAGGTCCACAAGATGCCTTACGGACTCACCAAAACTACGAATTAGCACAAGATCACCAACCGTTAGGTATTTTAGTTTATTTGCAATAAAAAAACGTCGAATACAGTTTCGCCCGTTAGGTGTCCCGAAGGTTGAGGTGTGCTTGATTACCTACCTACCTCAGTCACATGCTCGGCTTCCGGGTAGCCTTACCTTATATTCAACGAGCAGACACACATATGTACAAAGACTACTCCATAAACGTGCCGGAAATAGCATCTGTCAGTCCACGGTAGCTCGGATTGACCGGCAAGGCCCGGAATGAGAATTGCCCGTGGGGTAATGACCAGTCTCCAGTGCCGAGAAGCTATTTATGAGGATCATCCTAGTCGACAGTGATCTTCCACCCGAGACATTGGACAATGGAACATCGGCGTAGAATGCAGTGTGCAAGAGATCGGATTCCCATAGACCTTGGAGCTGTAAAGCCAAGCGGTTGCACGTGTATCACGATACAGCAGTAATTAGGTACCTAGGTATACATATTAACAACATCACAAGTTACAGCTCAGTCCCAGAATCCGAAATGATGTAACCCCTATGCCTCGGAATAAAGTGGAATGCAACGTCATATCATACCGTGCAATAACTAGCACTTTGCTGCGCTCGCATACCAAACCTACCGAGGCAAGGAACCTTAACATGGTAATCGCGAGTCCTCTTTGTTGGTTTTCGTATATAATCAAATTCCACCTCTGCAAGCTTCTACATTCCTGACACCTTCTGTGACATCTAATCATCAATCATCCACTCCCATGAAGATCCTGTAGCCTCTTCCGCCCTCCAGCCACCTTCATCACCCTTACCTATGCCAGGGCTTTTATCCCCAACCTCCGCCCTCCCAACCACTGCAACCCTCGAATTGTCCACTTGAAACGAACAGCATCCTCGCAACAGTTTCGTCCCTGTCACCAAAGACTTTCCAGAAAAGGACTGGATTTGTGGCTCCTAGTGGCTGTGGTGGCTGTACAAACTGCAGAATCCCCGTTTCCAACGTCAGCAGTAAGGCGAAACCTCGCTATCCGTATACTGCCCCTCCACCAAGGCCCCTGTTCGGCCCAATACAGAGCCCACGGCTCGACTACACAACAAACACTAGCTTAGCCGCTGGGTAGCTGCCTTGTGCGTACGTGCTCGAGTTGTCCACGTATAGCGCACGTATACGGCGGACGGATACTCCTTCACTCCTCTGGGATTCGAGGCAAAACTCTTGGCTTCTACGTATGCAGAACAGTCAGACATAAGGAGGACTTGCCAGCCACTTTCATCCCCTGCACACACAACTTCTCTCTTCAACTGTCGAAACCTGTCTTCGTCAACAACAAGAGCCATCCCCCAATCCGCAGTTTCCGGTCCTCCGAAAAACCTTAGCTGAATATAGATCGAGCTGGCATGGTCAATCGTTAAAGGCCCTCAACTCCGCCACGAATTCCTCCACCGAGCTTCCCGATATTCGAAACCTCCACGGACGCGAAATCTTTGGTTGCTGCTAGAATACCATACAAAATGGCGGGCATTGAACAGCTTGAAGTTCACAGCAAGGCATGTTACTAGCTTTCCCTGCATTACAGATGCTGCGCGCCAGGCACCATACGAAGAATCGACATGAACTTCTGGCTAACACGGAACTAGTCGTATATTGTTCGCTGGGTCAAAGTCGATGAAGGGAATACACTATCGTGGAGCGTACAACCTCACAAGAAGTCCATGTACGCACCTCCATCTTATGCCGCTTGGCGCGAGCCTTCCCAGGCCCATGAATGAAGCTGTGTACTAATATGACTGCAGCAATTTTGGCATTGTCAAACATCCCGGCAGCGGTGCCACCACTTTTGCATCCTCCACAGCCGAAGACCTGAATAATGGAACTGAAGAGTCTGGTGGTACCTCGGACGGAAAGTCTGCTCGCGTCTCGAAGAAAGATATAAACGCACAAGAGCTGCTAAAAAGCAAAGGATTTATACCCATCAAATGGATTGGTAAATGCGAGGCGGATAAGGTGTCCATCGGCACGTACGAGGTCAATCATGGTCAGAGCGGAATGTACGGCCTCGTGTTCGATAACACGTTCTCGAAACAGACATCCAAGACGGCGACTTTCGTGGTAATGACATATCCTACGGGAGCACCTCCGCAGACTTCATCACATCTGCCTAACCTTCAAGCACCGAAAGCTGGAGCCAGCCAAACGAGTCTCGGGCGGCACAGTAGCCCTAAACTTGACGGGGTTACCTCTGCTTCATTAGACAGTCTTCACAGTCACAACGCCGTAGCAAACGCGAACTCCGTTTCTGCTCGTAGCGAGGTTCGCTCAGGCAATTACCATGTAGGTGTTCTCCACAAGAGGCGTCGCAAGAAGGGACAAGGCTATGCTCGCAGATTCTTCTCACTTGACTACTCGACATGCACTCTGTCGTACTACTATAACCCTAAATCTTCTGCGCTCCGAGGCGCTATTCCCCTAAGCTTAGCCGCCATCGCTGCAGATGAGCGACGAAGAGAGATCAGCATCGATTCAGGCGCTGAAGTCTGGCATTTGAGAGCCCCGAACGATAAGGAATTCCAAGACTGGGCACATGCGCTCGAAAAGGCGAGTCGCGTTGCAAGGGGCTTGGAGACGCTGGATCTCCCCAAGAATGATCACTTGAAGATCAATACACGCCAGCTTCAGCCTATTCATCAGTCCTCTCCTCAAGAAGACAGGGAATGGGAGCAGGTCGAATCCCTGGTTAGCCGCGTGGTTGGTACACGCGATGCGCTTCGACGCCTGACCCGTGAGGTCACAGCCCAAGCAAAACCGCCACCAGTAACCAGTCCTCAATATCTTTCACCTGGAGCCGCAACTAGTGCTATCGACGAGAACGACACGTACTTCACACCCCCTCCCGAACAGAGGCGCTCCTTCTGGAGGAGAAAATCAAACACTCCTGCGATATCCCCTGCCACACTGGGAGCGCCAACAGCTATGGCAGTACCAGCACCAGGTGGTGTCACTACAACCATCTCTGCCAATATGCCAAATCACTCAAGGAGACAATCCAAGGGGCTTGTTAGAGAGGAGAACTCGCTGCAGGATCATTGTCAATCACTTCTGACGGACCTTGACTCGGTTGTCTCCGAGTTCACCACACTTATCAACAATAGTAAGCGCCGTCGCATGCCAGCGCCCTTGTCCGCAGGTGGCGTGTCAAGGAAGAGTATAGACACTGTCTCGACGGCAGACGAGTTCTTTGATGCCGAAGATGCCAACTCAGCCGTTCTTAAAATCGATGGCAGCGAAGACGAAGCTTCACGATCAGAAGAGGCAGAAGACGAGGAGGAAGATTCATTCCGAGACAATTCGTCTGTATCTTCTATAGGAGAGAATGACACAGCAAACCTGGACGATGCGTCTCATCTTTTCCCCGCGAAACCAAAGAGCCTTACACCGTTGCCTATTGAGCAAGCCGTTGCCAGGAGATCAACCATACCGCCTGCAGCTGCGGCCGCACCGAGTTTAATTGCGTTCTTCAGGAAAAATGTCGGCAAGGATTTTAGTACTATCAGTATGCCCGTTACCTCGAACGAACCGTCATCTATGTGCCAAAAGGTGGCTGAGCAGTTGGAATACGCACAGTTACTAAACCAAGCTGCAAAGCAATCTTCTCCTACAGACAGACTCTTATTCGTCGCAGCGTTTGCAGTCTCGCAATTCAGCAGTGGTCGAGCCAAAGAGCGTGCTATCCGGAAGCCTTTCACACCCTTACTGGGCGAAACCTTTGAACTGGTTCGAAGCGAAAAGGAGGTGCCCGGAGGTTTCAGACTCTTAGTCGAGAAGGTCCAACATCGACCTCTTCTCCTCGCTATGCAAGCAGACTCAGCCAACTGGTCGTTCTCCCAATCACCAGCCCCCGGTCAGAAGTTTTGGGGTAAGAGCGCTGAAATCACGACAGACGGCCGTGTTCGAATTGTGCTACGTCTATCAAATGGCTCCGAAGAGCGATATTCATGGAATATTGCTACTATGTTCTTGCGTAACGTGGTCATGGGCGAAAAGTACGTCGAGCCTGTAGGCACAATGCATGTCGTCAATGACAGTACATTTCACAAGGCTGCTGTTGAGTTCAAGAGCAAGGGCATGTGGGGTGGACGTATTGAGGATGTCAGTGTGGAAATTTTCAACCCCGAAGGAGTAAACACAGGCAGCGGCTTGGTAGGTACATGGACCAACAGCTTGAAGACAACAGGCAAAGGCGGCGGCCAGGAAATTTGGCGTGTTGGACCACTGGTGGAAAATGCCGCCCAGACATTCGGCCTTACAACTTTTGCTGCCAGCTTGAACGAAATTACAGAGATCGAGAAGGGCAAACTGCCTCCTACGGATTGTCGCCTGCGACCTGATCAGCGTGCATACGAACAAGGCGCAATCGATGATGCTGAGGACCTGAAACAGAAGCTGGAGGAAGCTCAGCGCGGTCGACGCCGAGAGCTCGAAGAGCGGGGTGAGACATACAAGCCTCGATGGTTCGTCAAGGTCGAGAACGCTCCAGAGGGAGAGGAAGTATGGAAGCTCAAGACAGGAAAGGATAGTTACTGGGAGGAGCGCGCGAAGGGAAGCTGGCAAGGGGTTGAGGACCTCTTTAAGATTACGTGATGATTGATGAAAGCTAAATAGACACAACCGTTGGATTCAGTTTTTGATACCCCTCCTTAGTCGAATGAATTGTTTCTGTAGGGTTCTTACGGAGTTTTGTAGCCAAGAATGTTGACGAGGATGACAGGTCACTGATGTGACCCGATGTGTTTAAGATAAGATAGAATGTGTGCAATAGAAGGCTGACTAGACCATCACCTGTGTTCTGACGTTAGCTTATGGGGTAATGCTGGCCAAACTTAAGTCGGACGTGCTGAGACTTGGAGTCAATTTTAGGTACCTTATGTAGGATGAGTTGGGAATCCAAATGATGATCATACAGTCTTCCTCTTGCAGGCCAGGGTATCCAAACCATGGGGGTAATAAAGCCTCTGACATTAAGTTGAGGTGACAAAATTAACTGGTTGAAGAGCCTACTAATATACACTCAACTAGGCTAATATTTCCGTCACTTGGGGTTGAGGTCTCACGTTTTCTTGGCTCCCTTACCCAAAGTGTCACTTGGAACCTCCTATCGCAGTTAAACAGAGCCAAGCATTTTCTTGGCTCTGAGATAGAGTGGTGACCCGCCATTTGGTGCATGTACTGGCAGGGGATGTGACGCACCCCAGGTGAGGTTACCAGATGAAAAGAGGGCCTCTGGTATTGTGAAGAACCACAGTGTTTCACACGAGGGTCATTCTTGGCTGAGCGCCCAGATCCTGAGTTTAATTATGCAGCAGGCTAGATGTGATATTGGCGTTGCGGTGAGAGTGCTGAGGCGAATGGTTGAGAGGGATGAGGGATCAGAGTCTTCAGAGACGAGCTTGCGATGAGGCAGTGCAGGGTGATCGACGTGACGATTGAAATTTGGCCTTGGCCTCGGTTGATTTGACGGGTCTAGGAGATAAACCAAGCAAAATCCATGTCAAGTGCCATTCATCGTCATATGGATGCAGTCTTAACAGTCATGTAGTACCTGGGACGAAGATATGTTAAGACTCAAGATATACGGTATCTGCCTGTTCCTTGATATAATACACGGAAACAGTCTAAACAATAGTGAGTGCTTGATAACCAGTAGCAGTATTTTAGTAAGCTAAGTACTGCCTAATTAAGCCATACGACAAGTTCAAATTTCTATTCTTGTTCTTCAATGGGATAATACGGTATGGCCCATGAACGTGAGAGTCCGGGATCCACTGAAGTTTAGCGGCACGGGAGTGGCAGAATGACCCCTGCCGATCATATTGAATCTGCAGGTGAGAATGGATGAAAGAATTCAGAAGTTTCTTTTAAGCTTAAGGTACCTGAATACCTTGCTTATGAGACGAAGGTCTTGATTCTGGATCTTGATAACCAAACCTGCGACCGAAGCATTGTACCAAAAAAGAACTCTTCGATTCACCAAAGGTGAGCTAGGTTAGTACCTACTCAGACATTTAATGCCAACCCCAGACCAGCCTTCACCAAGCATCATGATGAACAAGGCGACAGAGGGACTGTGCCACCAGCTGGAGCCGTTTAAAAAGGAGCCTCAGGGGGTTACGAGACGAGTTTCAGCGGCGCGCCAATCGCTGATCAGGAGGCGCTTGCTCCAGCCGAAAGGGAGTGTCATGCATGAGCAAGGGGAGGCGTGTGCCGATAGCTTAAAATGCATTACGACGACTTTGGTGGGTCGATTGCATTTCAGCGTTGAGCGAAATTCAGGCCAAGAAACGAAAAAGAGAGGACAGCAAGTGATGCCAATGTCCTACAGGCCTTGAACCTGTCTTAGAAACGGAAAGCTTGAGTTGCTGGGCTCTTGGTATGTGGCTGAGCACTCTTGAGAGTTTCTTGTCATCCATAGGTAGTTAGACGTTGAGGTGTTTGTTGACACAAGTGAGATGGATGTATACGAGTGATGCAGCACCATGGGCAACACTAGCCAAAATACGGATAACGAGAACAGAGTTTGGAAACTAGTAGAGGGCAAGATGGTTAAAAAGGTTTGTTTATGTCGATCCTCTTTATACTGTGTAGTAACAAGTAAACATCCTCATGACCAACTGATAACCGCCTTGTTTACAGATGTTACAACAGTTTGTTCTTCACCAAGTGGCAAGGGACAACACATCAGCATACTTCACACCACCGGCAGAGTCTACCTAGGTAGGTACTAACTAATCCTTCAGTGATACGGCCCATTGATTTTGTTTATGTACCTGACTTTCGGCATCCAAGTGTAGGTAGGTACTGACAGAAGCACAACAAGACACAATGTGAGATAGTGCAGATGCCGGTGGATGGCAGTTCAAACACACTCGTTTCATCCGACGAGATGGTTTCACAGCACTGAGCTACATACAAGAGCATTGTATTGATCGTCAACCCATCATCAATCATGCTCTCTTGGCCCTTCGAGATTAGGTGGTAGGTGTGCCAGCATGAATTTGTGGAAACTGAAATTACTGGACCAGACGCGCCCCACGATTAATCCCCAATCCATGGCTTCCCCTTGGATTCGACGGAAGCCCATCCAAGCCTTCCAAGGAAGAAATGCCCACAGTGGCCGGCGTTAAACGCTTGGACTGACCACCTCAGTTTCCATTCTTAACCTGGGAGCGAAAGAGTCTGCATCGTTCGTCCAATGCCTCAATTGGTACCGTAAAACACTCACTCCATCCAGACACCCCGTCCGTCTCTCCCTTAGTAGATTGGTAGGTACCAAGATAATGCCGAGTGCTCCAAGCTACGTACTAACCTATACTACGGAGGAAGGGCTAAAAAGTCCTTGCCTGCCAAGGCACTAGAGAACTACCNNACCCCTGCAAATGCTATTAGATCTTTACTACTAAATTTATATAAGACTTCCCTATAAGGGATTTTACTGCTATTTCTTTCTTCTATATATATAATAATACTAATAGATATTATAACTTAAGCTTTAATAGTAATATTAAAAGTACTTACTAGTAAAGTAAAAACTACTACTTAAATTAAAAAGATAATATATATTCTATACTATATAATAAATATAATATATACTTATACTATCCTAAGTGTTGATTATCTATATTATTCCTTAAACAAAATTATTTATATTGAATTACCTTAAGGCCTAATATAATTTATTA
>NJCS01000257.1:128740-144724 GCA_002234255.1 Fusarium sp. Na10 | reverse complement strand
TTCTTCCATTTGGGTCGTAACAGATAGCAGCAATACAGCTATTAAAAAGTTAGAAAGGTATGCTTAAAACTCTAAGTAGGGCAGTCTTAAGCCTCAGATTCACTTATAGGTTTGCATTTACTAGAGGGATATTAATTGTTAATTTGTATGTAGCTAATATAATCCTGAAATTATTTATATTGCCTTAAAGATATTTTTAGGCAATCTAGTTATGCTTACTGGACTTGGACCCGTTAGAGTGCTTTGTGCATTGTTTAACGATTTCTATATAATCTTAGCAAATAGTACTACATCGCTCTAAAGGAAGCTCAAGCCCCTTAAAATCGATGGTCGGATTATTAGCCATAGTCTTAAGCAAGAAACCAAGGACTACAGATAAATCGTTAACTTCTGCCTTTAGCGCCCGGGCATCTCTATCTTGGCTCCAGAAACTGCGTATGGCATTGTGAAGTGCTATATAAGCCTTGAGGGCAGACCTCGCTATGCTAAGTGGATCCATGATAACAAGATATAGGAATAAAGGTATACGATGTCAGGAATGCTGTAGAAGAGAAAATAAAAGCAAGAATAATAAGAGTAGCAATGCAAAGAAAATCGTATAAGTATAGAGCTTGAAACTTTATGCGCTTACCGTCAAAATATATACCTTTTTTTTCTTTTTTTTTTTCTTCTCTCGCTCCTTTTGCGCCAGCCCGGCGCTTACTAAAACACTAAACTGTCCATCACGCAGGCCCTAAGTGAACATCAAGTAAGCCAGCGCGTAACAAACCAATCGACTCTATATTAGTATAATATAAAGTAACTAGCAAATTTAAGTTCCAGGAACCTAAGCAATTACTTAGATAAAAAGGGTTAGGGCTATCTGACTTTACTGCGCAGGGTATTTAGGTGGATCGACAGGTTTAGTAGTATATTCTATCTCTTTCTTGCCTGCGTTAGTGCTCCTTAACCTGCCTTGAGGTAACCTTTATGAGTTCTTCTGTAGGTAATATATATAAGAAAGTGAGAAAGCGATGCAAAAGGGCGTGGGGATGACGAACTGTTACAGCTAATGAATCTGATTAGTGGGTTCTAGCATAAGCTAGGTTGAAAAAAGAAAAACAATACATTAAAAAGACTATAGTATTTAAGGAGAAGAATCTCTAAAAAAAAAATACGATATGTGAATAAGTTTAAACTGATATCAGTGTATGTATTGAGTGATGCTACACTGTTGACCTCTTGTTCTTATCTTGCCTCTGCCTCTTCTAGGTTGTCTTAAGAGGGCTTTAAAAAGTATATAGCAGAGCCTCGCCTCCTTCTCTTTACTTGACGATAGTCGCTGCTGTTTTATCTGGCGATCTTTCTAGCTCTATGTAAAGCTTCCTACTCTATAGTCTATTCTTGCTTTGCGCTTTCGGCTTGAGTATTATTCAAAATATAGCCCTAAAAGACCAGAACCTACGGTAAGTCTATGTTATTATATTCTTCTATCTTATGTTGAGAGTACTTAGGGTCTGTGGCTAAAAGTGTTGTCTAGATTACTTCTTTTAGCCCTGCATTTAGTGTAAGATTGGGAAGAAGTGTAGATAGTAATAATATTAGGGATAGTTGCTAATACTGTTTTACCCCTTTCTTCTGCGTTGGTAACTGTATAGAATGTAATGATAGTGCCCAAGAAACATCTTATGGCAGTTTTGCTAGTCTTAAGATTAAGAAAATCTAGGTTTACCTCTCCCTGTTTGTGTTAGTACTTTAAAGTTAATAGGATTATAAATATCTATCGGATTCGAGTAGCGATAAGGAAATGCCAATCAAGATCTGCTAGATATCAATTACAATAGGCAGGTATATAAAAAGTAGGCAGAACTATAGCCTAATGCATAACTAAATTACAAGTAAGTATTAATTCCATTTTAATCTTAATTTGTATCTTCTATCTCCCTCTATCTGCTTATTAATCTAGCTTTAGTTTTAATCCTCTCAAGACACTGCTTAAGAAATAACGTTACACCTTATTCATGGCTCACAGTAATAACCAATAGCATTACATTCAAATACATACAGTACCCTAGTTAGTATCTTGAACTGATAAGATATAAAATAAACGCTTATACTGATTTCATTTTAATGCCTTTCCCCGAGAGGAGACACAAAAGCACGTAGGGTTCAGGGTTAGCAGAAGGTTATTCTTAATCACAAAGATACTCCGAACTGTTTTAACAGCCCGTAGCTGAAACAAGTTAAGTCAATTCTATCAAAAGACAGCAATTCTAGTATTAAGGTAGTAATACAGTAGTTATTATCTCCTTATCGTAAATACCTAATTCTAAAAGGCATATAATAATACAATTCTTAGTATAGATATAAGTATTAGATATTAGACTTAGTCTTCTACAGGAAAAGCTGTTCACTGCGTCAGTATTCCACCCAGCCATAAGGCCCAGGGACATTTTATCAAGTTAGCGTAATAATGCCGGCAGCATATGTTATATAGGCTACTTCACCCCTGTATTACGCGCCACGTAATCTTATTTCATTATCCCCTTGCAACAAGAACAGCTAATCAAGGGAACCGATACTGGCGATAAGAGTGCCTTTATATTATCATCACAGACTATGGAAAGTCAAATCAACTAGGATGAAACTCTATCTATACAAAAGTAAACAAAAACATTATAAGCAGATATAGATATAACCAAAACAAAGCAAGATGTAAGCAGTCTAATAAAGCTTCTGTTACTATTTGTAAGGAGTATAGTTATTAACTTTATATAAATTTATTCTATATACGTCACTATGGGTCGTCGTGCACTATTAGCGCAAGAAAAGGCAGATAAGGCTACGCGGGAACAAGACCAGTTAAGGCGATATCGTTCAGCAGCCCTCCAGAACAGTGTTACGCTTTCGGGCAATTCTTATCTACCTATTATTATAAGCAGCCATCTATCGAATTTTCTGCAAAACCTACCTATTAAATTAACTCAAGAAGGAAGCTCTCTGCTTAGTATGTATCTTTTTTACCTAAAATTTAACGTCGGGCTAACATTTTTTAACTTACCAGTATATAGTAACGAATAGCAAGATAGCCTTACCCTATACTAAGTAGGCAACTATTTAGTCTCTAGTATTCTCCAAAGAAGCCGAACCCTATCTCCTAATCGGTCAATTACAACAACGCACGAGCTTCCAACAATACAAGTAGAAGAAATAACTCTGTAACTGGATAATATATCTCTATATACTATCTGTAGACCTGGTTATCCTAAGAAGGACTCTGCGTTATTACTGCGTGCGCAAACGCGTCTCTGTGTTTAATGATACCGTAACTAACAGTACCTTATAAAGGCATAACGGATCGTCAAGCAGTTCAATATTACTTAAGAACTCCTACCTATAGCCGAATTCTCGGGCCTTACTTTGCGTAATGACCCAGCCTTACCTATTTCTGCTAATGCGGCTCAGCCTGGACCTGGCTGCAGATCAGACGGCAAGCCTGGCCCCGAGTCCGGGGCTGAACTAATACTCTTCTTATTATCTCTACGCGATCTTGATACTTATATAGAAGGTAGAGACAACAGTGACATATCCAAGAACTTCAGGCTCGCTAACAACACTATGCTAGACCTATCAATCCCCGTATCACTGTTATCGACCGGCTCTACTCAGCATAACAGTTAATTACCTTAGTACAGAAATTCTGCTTCCTTGCCAACGCTAATCCCCCCAGCCTCATTACCTTTACCTTTGCCCACTCCATCTTTAATACCGTCGGTAGGTAGAGACAAATCTATCCTCAGCGGTTATCTTCAAGCGATTAATGAACAAGATACGGCTAGTAGTCCCGATTTCCTACGCCAGCAGGGCGACGTGTATAATCGTATGCTTCGAGTATTTTTTAGCCATTAATACAACTGTATGTCACAGATTTGTCATTATCCAACTGCTCCCTCCCGGATTAGTAGAACTTACTAATATATATCTTAAACAGGCCCAAGTTCACACAAGCAAGCCAAGCCAGAAAATACCCAAACACTCCAGGAACATACCAACTATATTAGCCATTCCCTTCCTCCTTTACCGACTATCTTTACAAAACGCGATAGTGCTTATGATCCTCGTGCTTCCTTTCCACAGTGGCAAAGCTTCCTCTCTGACCGACCGGCCGAACCTTTATTGTTGCACAAGATACAGGCTTCGCTGCACCACGGCTCCGTAACAGTCGCACAGCAATAGGATATTAATAGTATCTGGTTCGGGGCAAAGAGTCTATCTGCCATCCGAGCCCCCAACCACTTTCGACTCTCTTTTTTCCCCGCTTACAGGAGTAACATATCTACCGCTCAAGTGATACAACCTTACGGCCTGGACCTGGCACATACGAGGCATACCTCCCTTAGCAGTTTTACTACCGCCGGCGTCCGCTTCTCCATTCTTCTGTTTTTCCCCAACGGAGCTGGATTGCACACAAAAGCTTCTGCTAATAGCCTGTCCCTAGTACGGTTTAAAGACTTATATAATAGCATTATCCTTCTAGCTATCTTTAAAACGGTCCCTAACCACATACAACAGGAGATACCTAGCTCATATGACCTCCTATACGCGAAGTCTCGCGCCTACCAGGAGAAACCAGGTGCTGGCCATTGGACTGCTAAAGATAAGAGCCAAGCGTTTTGCCTATCCTATAGCATCCCCGCCAGAAATCTTGCAAACTTCTGGGCATTGGTAGTAGAAAAAGCGAATATATATAGTGTACAAACAAGGAGAGGAGACACCGTTCCATACTTCAGAAACCCTCGCCTACTATTCCAAGCATACAATCTAAAGAATACGTTTGCATTGCAGACACTTAAGGGAAGCTTGGCCCTATTTCGGGACAGTGTCCTGGCTGGACTTGATGCAAATTAGATTGACATGCACTCTTGCTAGCTCGACGTAGGCATGCAAGATCACGTTTGTCAGCCGTTGTCCCTATTGCCGAACTACCATGGAGAAGAGCCTTGGACACTTCTGTGGAAAAGCGCCTGTTATGAGCACCTCCATGACCAACTGGGTGGTATAGTTCCCGAAGCCTCTCTAGTTGCTGACTAGTATTGGTTATATCTGCTTTGTGACGCAGGAACATACTACGCAAAGGCCAAGGCAAGTTGGGCATTAAATCCTGGCTACCTAGAGGCTAGATCACCTGGTATTATTCGGGCTAAAGCATATAACTATAGTAAAGATCTATTTGGAGTTATGTTTAGCGATTACTAGCTTTTTAGTTCGGGGCTACTGCCGCTTCTGGCTTTTAACGAGGTAATGTTAAAAGATCTAGCAGCTACCGATCAAAACCGACAGCGTGCATTCATATCGCAGCTCAATCGCTCCTATCTTGTAGATGCTTGGGAAGCCAATAAGCGGCATATAAGAGCCGTCGCTACTTTAAAAAGGTATCCGAATTTCGGGATCTGGAAAGAGGTCACCTTCTGTCTCGATATTATCCTCGCTATGTGGGCCGACGGCATGCTAGACCCCGACCAGAACCCTTATACTGGCCTAGTGTACTGGAATGTTCCCTTTACTTCTATAGCAAGTAATCAACACTGCCCTTTTTAGGTACTTCTAACGGAGACAGTGGTGAAATTTGTGTCTATGCAGGCTGCTTGCTTTTTACTTCCACTTAACTATATATTTCTACAAGCATCGAATGAAGTAGCTAAGCCTTTATCATCATCGTCGTTGTTGTTGTCCTTCTCCTCACTCGATCCCGTCCAGTAGATCCTTGGACTTTACACTGCACAGCTTTTATATCGTCTTCTTATACATTTAGTTGATGATAAGCAAGAGTATGGGTTTGACAACTGGATATAGCGGCCAACCTGGACAGTGCGGACGCGTAGCCGTAGTCAGAGGTCGCTTAAGAAGCGTCGTAGCCTAGGCCTGGGAGATACAATCGACACCTTAGGCACGCTATAGATCCCTAATAGTCATTTCAATTAGCAGAGAAGGCATATTGCGCTTAAGGTTTTGATCGACCTCTACATATCCCGCAATCCATTGCAGGCCAAACTAGCTCGTTAATCCAATATTCAAGCGCTTACTGCCAACCAGGTTACTATCAAACTGCAATTCTAACAATTAACCAGCAATGCTTATATAGAGTATGATTAAGGCCATAAAGAGGATACCGAGAGACTTGCTAGCAGGGCCATCACTCTCGCCACGCAAGAAATAGCCCAGGCATACCATCAGCACTTCCTCGCCAAGTTACACTCATATTAGGATCAAACCTGAGGGCAGGTCAGGCGCCAGAAACTGCCAGTACTTAACTTATTAAAAGAAGCCCAGGACGATTTAGTAGCTGAGACGAGCCGAATTCCTACTGCCTAAATTATCCACGGCATCTACGCTGAGGCGTGGGCTAAATATTACCAAGTTATGACGGATAATGTTGACGAGAACGATCGTAGCGACTTTAATATGTCCTCGTCGTTATCATTGCAGTCTGCTTTGCCTGCAGAGCTACCTTACTGGATGACTACTTGCTGGCGCCTGCCCCCTAAAAATAGCTAGTTTGACTTTCTATTTCAGCAGATCTTTTGCCGCGCTAAACCACCAACCTGGAATGCACTCTTCTTTCTCCAGCTCTATCGAAGATTTAAGGAAGTATAGGAGAAGACTTATGCATCATTAGGCCCTTTTAATGGCTGCTTTAGTTACCAGATTAGGTACTATATCCAGGTCGCATTTAACTGCGACCATAGTAAGGAAGTAGGTACCAGTCATAGCCGCACCGCCTAGCATCATAATAAGCCACCCTTCTTCCAAATCCAGTACTAGGCCCCTTACTTTTCGCCACCTCGTGCAGAGAAGAACACGCTGTTATCGTCTGTTTATCGCTATCGCGAGTATCCCGAAGGTTTATCACCTTGCTTAACGCCCAATATCCTAACATCCCGTAAGTTTAGTAGTATCAAAAGAGCTATCTGGCCGCACTGGATCGAAATTATGCATAGTATTGATAGTCTGCGCTCCAGTGACCGTAAAAAGATCCAATGCTATTGTCGGCAAGCATTACTATATGTATTGTACATTGCCAGCCTAATCTGGGGAAGAGATAATGATGTGAACTTTATCCAACCGTGGTCGGTGAACTAACCATTACGTACCGGCGGTGGCATAGATGAACATATATTCCGCGTACCGGTGGCAGAAACGCACATCTTGAGGCATATCCTTAAAGAGACTGTAAGCTAGCTAACTATTATTTTGCCAACTTGTGATAATATAATAGGCTTACTTGATACTATGGAGAGATTGCCTGGCCATTTGTCTACTTTTTTGGCACGATTGCGTTAGACGAGACGTCGGCTTAACAACCAGGGTGATCAGTACGATATCCGCAGCCACCTCGACGCTAGGCAGGAAGAAATAGAAACAACTGCATAAGATCAGTCACTATTAGATCAATTTTTGTAATAGAGCGAGCCGCCAGAATGGACTATCGAGCTTGCCGATACCCCTTATAGTGTTTTAATTTAGGAAGAAGATAAGGCAAAGGAAAATACAGAGGACGATGGAATTTCTTTAGATAGTTATAATAGTAGTTAGTAGAGAAATAAATAAATATTTTAGTTATAATGTTATTTATAATAACTAAGAACCAAGATAAGATTTAAGTACCCTACTTTATTTAACTGCTTACGATAGATGTAAAGAACCTTTAAAAGAGCCGAGAGAAAGCTGGCTCTAACGATATATTACATACATGAAACGATGTCTTGGTATTTCATAATATATAAACAGCATAGAAATTGAACACGCTGCACTATCTAAATCAATAAGTCTATTACTTCTTAATCTGATAAAAGCCTCCGCTGAATCCAGGATGTGAGCTGGAGTTGACGGGAATGATCTGACCATGGAGGTGCAAGTCGAGGCTTAGCTAAGGTTTATCTAACAAAAGTCTCTTAACGTGGTCTTTATGTAAGAGGTATTGCCGTTTGTGTAGGAACTCTACTATAGAGTCACGTATCTCTCGGGCGTTATCTAGCGCGGCTGACTTGTATGCTTCTTGTGCGGCGTCGGTGAAGTAGTGTGTCTTTTCATAGTGCTGAGCAGCTGCCTCGAACTTGGCCACCGATAGGGATTTGAGAGGATGTATGCCATACTCCTCCGCCAGAGCGAATACCTTGACATGGGTAATCAGATCAGAGCCAAGAGGGATCATAGTGTCATCTATGGTATCTTCTTCATACATCACTCCCCTCCTAACTTTTGCATTACGAGCGCGCCTGGAAATCTTATAGTCCCAGCGATAGAAGTACTGCACAGTATAATCTACAGCTTGTTAATCGTTATATAAGAACCTATATTAACCTATAGGGTTGGGGAATCCGGAGGACGGGTATTTAAATCCTAGTAGCTTGCTGCCAGGGGGTATATACTCTTTCTTTATCTTTGGATATTAATAGAAAACAACGGCGCGATGTGCTGCATACGTCTTAGTGCCGCAGTGAAGCTGGAGATCAGAGTAGTCGCTAGTCTTGAAGAGCCTTGTTTGTGTTAGTGATAGAAGTTATTTATTTAGAAAGAGATGTTTAGAGATGACCTACTTGCCAAGGCATTTCCTATATTTCTCTGTATGCTTTTCTATATCGGGGCCTTGTGGAGGAATTATAGTAAAGGGTATAAAGCTCCTGAAGATAATATAGAAGTTATTAGATGGCTTCATAATAGCTTATCTTGGTTACGCCAGTCTAGTTGACCACGGTTATACTTATACGCGTGGAGCGTGATTTGGGGCGGGGCTTGTCTTAGAAACTTAGGCATTAAGGCAGCCTTGCGTCTCGAAATGGTATAAATGGTAGCTTATGCATAATAGGCAGACAGCACGGATGAATAAGCAGTGTACAGAATACTAATCAGGCTGCGCAGGACATTCAGGAAAGCCAATCAATCCCATGTTAACCCCTCCTTTGGATTGAAGTCCTGATTGGCGATTCTACTATCCCGTGATATCTTATGCTTGAAAGATCCCTTAGTTGCTACCTTTTGGCTTCTTTCTTTCAATTATCCGATTTTTTTTAACGCTTAGCAGGCGGCTATATTATTGCGTATTGTGAGAAAACCTCCTCCAGTTACCGCTATGTCGAATCAATCCGAGCAGCATGATTCTGATACCAAATCTAAGCCTAATACTGAATCCAAACCTGACACCAAATCCAAACGTAACACCGAATCTAGCCGTGACTCGAACTTACGTATCCACATAGGATCACCACCTATTTTACGATATATAAATATAGATAATGGGCCATCGTTTAAGCAACAGATGGCTATAAGTGCTGCGTACTCTGTAGGGAAAAGTGTGTGGGATACTTGGAACAGCTATAGCTAAGCGCAAGAACGTTAATGTCGAAGGGACGCCGAATAGAGAGCGAGAGAGGAAAAAGAGGCGCAGGAGGCAGCTAAAGAGAGAGAGAGGAGAGAGAGAGAGAGGCGGGAGGCACTTGAAAGGCTTATGCAGGACTTGTAAGGAGACTCTGCTAATTACGAATAGAGGCGTCACAAACTAACTTTTAGTAGAGGTATCGACATAGCTAACCCTGTTATCTCAGAAGAAGATATATCCGAGGCGAGAAGGGCTATAGAATATGAACCGGGGGCTTGTAATATTGTATTTGCAGGGAAACTAAATGCTGGGAAGTCTTCTATGATCAATGCTATACGAAATCGGACTAGCCAGGATGACGACTACGTACCTACCGGGGCATCGGAGGTGACACTTGAACATCATTAATATCCTGATCCTATCCACGCCGGGTTTATATGGTATAATACGCGTGGATCCGGTACGGAAACTATGACTGCATTTAATCACTACTACAGTCAGCAGCTCTACGCATATGACTTGGTTGTCCTTATTTATGACTCCACGCTGACGCAGGTAAGCTTGATAGGACCTAAGAAAATAAAGCCCCTAACTACTGTGCTAACGAAGCTCGCTGGTAGTCTAATATTTGGATCCTGTAAGTCTGCTACCTGATAGGATAGCGTTAGCTTGCCGTTCGAACTAAATGCGATATGCATATTCGTAATTACGAAATTGAAAGAGACTGGGACGCAGAGACGGCCAAGGCAGCGTTCTTGACCAAAGTGGAAGACGATGTTAGCCGTTTCACTTAGCAGGCAGAGGCCAGTGAAATTAGCTTTGCAGCTCAGTTTTGAGATTATGTAGTGTCAGCCCCCGGTATCTAACGTATTATTTAAGGTTAACCGTCAGGCTTAGATATAATCACTGCTTTTATAGATGAGGTAGAGTTCCTACAGGCGTTAGGGCTAATACATGGGGGTGCAGATAATGCGCTGTGAAGTTCTTATGGTCAGGATTAGGTAATAATGAAAGCATATTAGCTTATTTACAATTGTAAGTGGTTGCGGAAGATAAAATGTTAACTCAAGCAATAGGGTAGTTAAAATCGATGTGCCGCCCCATAAGTGCTGTAGGCACACCTGGAAATTTTGAGTTTTGGCAGGGTTACAGGAATAATAGGGGCAATACAAGGGGGTCGGGGCGCTGTAGGCAAGGATCATTAGAAAGGCCATAAAACCAGAGCGGCCCCCCATAAATCCGGGGCGAACGATTTCTCCACTTTCAACGACATACCAAGACTTTCAATAACAAGGACAGATACGGCCTGCAACTAGCAATGACTCGAGCTTGCCTAAGATAGTGAAAGCGGCGGGAAAAATAATAAAAAGACGGAAGCAACAAAAGCAGGGTTTACAAGGATAACTCGAATGACAATATGATGGGTAATCTAGGTGACCTGGAGGCACGGAGGCCCGGCTATTTCGGATAGGATGCGATAAACGATACGATTAGATAGGTCAACTTAGCAAAGGGCCCGTGTCTAGTATTGAGAGTTGTTAGGGATAGGCAGAAGGGGTTAGGCTTTGTTTTATATATATATCTACGTCTGACCTTAACAGAGAGCTTTGACTTTTAGTGTTGGCGGCGCTGGGAAGTGTTTGTGTTTGTGGTAGGAAATAAAGGAAATCTTTACCTGTAGCCCTAACCCTAACCCTAAAGCAAAAGGGCAAGTTTTCGTTTGATTGGGGAAGGTAAGAGGGTAGCGGGTGTTTGAGGGAGTTGGGCAAAGGACAATAAGGGGCTGGCTGGCTGTTATGCTAACGCTAAGGCAGAAGTTAGACCAAGGCTTGACGGTAAGCTTTAACCCTAGGTATAACCCTAACCCTAACCCTGACAATTATTGTTTGTGTCGACAGCCTGACGACGATTAAGTTTATATAGGAAATTTCGTAGCCCTAGCAGGACATAGGTATCGCGACGATTAAAATAAGCAAGTGCTGACGATTAGCATTTCAGGCGCTATAGTAGCTACAGTGAGTTTAAAACAGGTAAGAATATAAAAGAAATGCTTGCGAATTAATTAATACTAATAATGATATATAAACTCGCGGTATTAATAAGTATGCAGTGAATTCGCTTTGAGGTCATTTTCTTTGATGGTTATTAGGCGATAGGGTTTACGAACATGGATCAGTCTGCTATAACTAACCAGAGCGTGTTCTTGACTTATAAAGTTCAGGAACAGCTGTAGCTATATGTCTTATTATATTCAAGTCACATTAGCTCGAACTGCCAATATAGAGTAAAGGGGTTTAAGGAAAGTATTAATACTGCATAATAGCTTATGATATATGAAGGTTAAGTTAAGACTTTAATCTTATTGAATTTGTTTATAATAGAGTACTTTATATATAAGTCAGAACTCTGACTTCTCTGCTGCCGTACGTACCGGACCATGGTTACGCGGAAGCAAGTTAAGCTATATCTTTGTAAAGCTCTGTATAGTCTTAATAGTTAGGAGATTAGGCTTGCGCAGGAGTGGGTATCTAAGCATAATGTCTTTGAGCGTCAGCTAGAGGCCTATATTAATCTACTACCCAGGCCCGATGATACACCGCTAATTGCAGCTTTAGGTCCGCTAGGTACAGGAGGTATTCGGTGTGAGTTTATACCAGAGTAAAGCATGTTATCTTAGTCCGATTGCCTATATGTAGGAATAGAGCTGAGGCGGATTTGAGAATATCTTAGGGTTAAGCATGATTGGGATATGGAACTTAAAGGCGGGCGTTGCTTAGCTGCTATGACAGAAGAGGAAGGGAGTAACAGTCCGTGGAGGTTAGGAGTCTATTACTAACGATTATTCTCTAGTAGGCCGGGAAGCGAGCTATTTAAGGTGGCAAGAGGACTGAATCTCGAAAGGTCAGTGGCTTAAGATAATGCATTATAAGCTGCGCTCTAGAGGGCCATTGATGTATTCTAGAGTAAGGGAAAAGATGTTTGAAGTCGAGAAGTAGAGCGTATTGACGAGGAGAATGACTTTACTGTACTGAATCTATGGCTTTGTTGGCTTGGTTCTGCTATCCACTTGAAGGATTTTAGCGGGAAAAAGGACTTCTTGAGGGGCTTAATTGCCATGGAATATGAAGTGGATCTGGATGATCTAGATAATTCAGACGATGCTTAACTGCGGTTTATATACATTGCATTTGATCGACTAGTTAACCATGCCAAGGCTGTTATTACACTAGATATTGTATCTTGGAACGCTCTTTTTGAGGTTAATTGCAAAGAACTGATGAAAGAGAGGATAAAGCCATTTCATTTCCGGTTCAAGCCTAAGATACAGAGGCGATATGCACTTGTGGTCAAGCAGCTACTTGTTTACATTGTCCGATGTATGTCTTTTGAGGATAAAGCCGATAGACTATCGTTCAAGCTCAGCATATGGCAACAGAAAGCTTACGATGCTACAATAGAACACGTATATGACTTGACTGATGCTTGGAAAGAAAATGGGGGTGATCTAGAAGCGCCCAAGATTGTTAGACTTCTTGATTTACTAGAAACTGCTGTTCTTGAGCTATTTATCTCTGTTCTTAACCATTTTACTAAGGATACAGAGTATAACAATATTCTTGTCAGCTTCTTGACTGTTCCTAGTGTGCGGGCAGATGGTACGTGGGAGGGCTATGCGGGTTTTATGCTAAAGCTTTCTGCCATTATGGCCATCTCTTGTCTCTGTATTATCAAATACGCTGTTAACTAACGAGCCAAAACTATTAAGTAAAAGATATAATAGGGGCAAAGCCAGGAGGAAGTGGAGGAGAATTGCCTAAGTTATTTTGCATTGATATCCGAGATAACTCGGCGGTTTATGGTAGGCGGGGGCGAGGGCTAGGAAACGATACCAACGCAGTTTATCATCTAGCTCCGAAATTTTGGCATGGCCGCACAAAATAACACGGCAGTACACGGTTCAGTAAGCTGGGACAAGGGCAGAGAGGAGCTTATTTATAAGGGTATCCGTCTTAGCGTTCTGGATGTACAGGCGATGATAAGATTGGCAGTCCAACAGCTAGAGAGTATACTCTATAAGGATTTGTTATTATTTGCCGAGTACTCAGAGCAGTCTCCGGCCGAACTTGGGCTGCCCGAAATACCTGGTCTCTAGTCCGGGCGTTGTTCTGGCAGAACGACGTTTGGGGTTAGCGAGATTGTATGGAGATCCGGGGTCGTGCACGGACCACTCCGCCAGAACAACGGCGACAATTGGCATTCAGGGTGAACTGTCAAGAGGGAATTAACCGTGAATGCCAATAACAGCACAGCATAGAAGAGAGTGAGGGGGATGGCTACAAGGAAACAGGAAATCTTTAAGGTTTATAAAAATACTACAAAGTAATGACCTTGTTATATCAGTAAACTTACATAAGTTTAATTACATATTACTACAGCAATAGCAAAAAGCAAGTATGTATTTATGTAAATAAAAATTATGCCAGCTTGACCAAAGATGAAAGAAAGAACTTCAGCCAGTCTATTCACAGACTAGTAAGCGTCAGCACGAGCGCCTGCGCCGTCCGCTGAAAGCTGTCCACGGTGATCTTATCGCCCAGATAGTTGAGCGTCGTGCCATCACTGTCCCATAGCACCCTCGTTTGCCCACCTTCCTGATTGCGGTAGCCCCGTCCGTACGTCATACACTGGATAATAGCGCTGAACGGTGTATATGAGCCGGTTGCGAGCCAATCGCGATGACCCTTCTGGAACCGATCGATAGCCGCGAAACTCGTGTCGCAAGTCGAGACCTCGGAGTCGTACGGGTCATCCTCAAAGAAGTGCTCCAGCATCAGAATCCGCCCGCACCATAAGAAGCCGGCGAGAGAGCGAGTATGCGTGTGGGACGGAACCCACATGCCATCCTCCTTGATACCCAGTACGGCCGTGAAGTGGAGCAGCGGGTTGTGGTACTGCTTCCTCCCAAGCTTCTGCTTGATTGACTTGATGCAGAAGTTAAAGACGGCCTCGTCAAGTGCCTCTTTATCGGGGTCTTCTTCTTCTCCCTCTTCTCTACCCTGAGCGCTCCCTCCGTCGCTATCTCCTTATGTGCTGTCCTTCATGACCTGTTGGTTGCCCCTGCTTCTTCTTCTTCTTCTTGTCCGCAACAGTATCAAGTCGCTGGACGATATCGGCCGGAGAATTCCACTGCTCTTCTGTAAATCGGATACCGTGCTGTGCCTTAGCTCCATCTCGCCCATGCGGCTGGATCCGGACACAATAGCACAAGTACCGCTGCCAGCACGCACTGTACCTATCCATCGTATCTAACTGCTGCTTTCGGCCGAACGGGGTCGATACTGGCTTAGTGGGGTCGATGCTGCCGAGCCACTCGAGCGTCTCCGGCACCCTATCCAGCCTCTCCATGCAACGGCCAAGCTCACGCCGGAAGCTCTCGGTCAACTCGCGTAGCCTCCAGTTCGCTTCACGGCGCTCGCGGGGCCACATCCGCTGCTCAACCCGGCAGAAGCCGGTGATAGTCCTGCCTGGTACAGCATCGGTTTGTCCCTCTGCTGCAAGTGCGCCGACCATTTCATAAACTGCACCCATCTCGATTCAGCGTCAACTCCGCCAGGCGCCTTTACTTGACGTTGGCGTTCCACCTCCGCCTCCTTCAGATCCTTCTCGCAAGCCCGGAAAGCCTGTAGCAGTACAGTGTCACCGTCATCGCCACCATCCCCCTGCCCAGCCGTACTGCTGCTGTTGTCACCGCTGGGGTCGCCCCGTCGGCGGCTGGATTGACGATCCAATATCTTGCGTGCGGAGCCTTGCGCAGTGACTGAAGCATTACCGTCGCCCGGCCTTTACCTCCGCCGCAACTGATCTGCAGCCTGTAGTGCCTTGCACGGGTCTCATGCGTGGCGAAATTCGACTGTTGCGGGTTAGAAACCGACAGCTCTCGCAGGTGAGTCGCCTGTATGTCTTTAGTCCGGGGATGGGCGAGCTTACATCTGGTGGCAGTTCCATGTTTGTATCTGTCGGGTCTTGTAGTACCCGGGGGCGCCACCCGGACGATGAGAACGATTCGGCAAACGCGATGACTTCTTGTAGCGGCTGTCTGATAGTCTTATGGCAGTTGCGATAGTGACGCTCTACCTGAGCCGGTTCAGGCTTGAGAGCTGCTCGCAACGCAGACAAATTAATACATTGAGCTGTTCGCAAAGCTGGATTATGTGGTCTGCTGGACTGTCAGTCACGGCGCACTCATTTAGTTCCCTGCTCCTGTGATGGTTCTTTGGTCGGGCCGAACGCAGTGCCGCGGGAAGCCGAGGGCTGGCTCGGCAAGCTTATGGGCGGACAATGGAGCCAGATCAGTGAAGCAATACGGCTACGGGACATCGCCGATAGCTTGGTGTTCGAGGGCCCGGGGCGGTCATTTGCGATGAACCGGAGGAATGCATGGCTGAAGCCGGGTGCCGAGAAGTTGACAAGGCTGGTAGGCGCGACGCTGTGGAAGATCGTCGATGCAGGGAACGGCAGTAGTCAGGTCGAGCGCCGGAGACGGGCGATGGAGGAGTATCTTGGCTGACTGCGGCAATTTCGGTCAAGCATGTTCCCGGTTGTGCATGTATGGGGGGGGGGGGGGGGGG
>NJCS01000257.1:11101-122455 GCA_002234255.1 Fusarium sp. Na10 | reverse complement strand
GAATTGAGGAGGTGGAATTGAGGTGGAGGAATTGGAGGCGATATTTTATTTCACATACGCTGCACGTGCAAAGTGGGGTTGATTTGCGGTTTGATAAATAATGCGCTTATCCATCACGCGTAGAACCCGCGTTCCGTCATCCCCTGTCATTGACAGCCCGTTAGGTATGTATGTATGTATGTATATTTTTCGTCCGGCGGGCCATCGGCCCCGAAAGTCCCTTACTGGGGCACAGGACGTGCTGAGCTAGAGGAGTCGGAATCTATCTACACACTACTTACAGAAATGTTATTGGCTACAAAGGATTGGTCATTCGCAACGCGAAATTAGTCTTCACCTCGGCATCCAATTTCTGTAAGCACGTCAGTAGGACGCACTCTATCCAGCATATCATCGGCACAAATGGCGCATTCTATCGAGCCTGTTACCCGTCAGCGGGATGGCAAGGCGCGGCTGGCATATCGCAGTCGCTGATGAAGCCTGATTTCAGGAGAGCTGAGATCAGTCTGTCCGTGTGGCAGCTTAAGGACTGCCTCAATAGTGGTCATGGCCAGATGAAGGGCGCTGGTACGTCCTTCGTCTGCCCAAGAACAGGTAAAAGAGAAAGAGAGAGATTGAACAAAGGAGATGAGTAGAAGGTAAAGAGAGAAAGAGAGATGCGAGTGCTTCTCTGGTCGTTGTCGCCTAATCGCGAGGGCATATCTTTCCAAAGAACGCGCTGTCCTTGGACAGGTCGATGAATTTGGTGAAGTCTTTTCCTATTGCTAGATTGACTGCTGCATTCGGTGAGGGTGCAAGCCTCATCCGATGACGCGGCGGTACCTTTCTGCAGTAGAAGATGTGATCTGGTGCTTTGCGTCGGCCACATGAGCAGACTAGGCGTGCGTCTACATGGTCGAATCTCTCGTGATACGCGGCGAAGTCCCCATGAAGGGATCTCGCTGCCAGCAGATTGCAGTCAAAAAACACGCCGAAGGGGTCCTGGTTAGAGTTACAAGTGATAAATATTTAGAACTTTATGGCCTCCAGATTTTATAAGCTTGCTAGTAAACTTGCCATTTTTATACAGCCGACCCGCCTAAACCCAGGTTTAGGTGTCCGTGCACGATACCTTTCCCGAAACTTTTGTTAATTCATTCTTTGAACCTGGGTTTAGGTTTCCGTGCACCCTCAAACCTCCAAAACTTTGGGCAATTCATATCTCAATCCCAGATCTAAGTATCCGTGCCCGCCATCCTCCCTCTAAACTTTTAACTTTCTACTTCCTCTCCTCACTTTTCATTCGCCCTCCCTTCTTTGTCCCCTATCTTTCTTTGATTGGTCACCTTTTTGAGGTAGGGGGGGGGCAGGTAGTGGTGAGATATGTTAGTATGGCTCTAAGATTTCAGTCGCCCAATGGCCCGACATCGCGCCTCTATGGAAAACACTATCGATAAGGTTCCGCCAGTAACTTCCCCAGCACGGAGAAATGCACGATGAAAGTCTCCTTGAATAACCCAGACATATTGGTTAAAAATGAAATGGCAGAGTCTTATAATTGCACGTAACGCGGCCGTATCGTCAGGACAATCCTCGGACCACCAGGTTGAGTTCCTCAAGTTTCTAACTATGGAGGAAAGAGTGATCTTCTTGCCTTATTTCAGCTGCTGGAATCTGCCGACTAGCGTGCCAGGTAATAGCAACCAATGTTTCGAGAGCAGCGCAGTATATGCTATTCCAGCGATAAACCACTAGGAACTGTGCCGATATTTCCAAAATAACCAAGCTGTACGGCTCATGTTTTTGGCCAAGACGGGTGAGGCAAAGCAGCCAGTCGAGACATCAGTCTATGTAAATTGCGGGTTGCGGCCTGCTTCGTGGGTGATCCGTAAGTGTCCCCCAAGTCAGGATCGGCGCCATGGTCTAGTAGGTCGATCGCAAGATCTTCATCTCCGTTTCTTATAGCCTGATTGAGGGCCGTTCCATATGTATCGTATGCATCTGGGTTGGCGCCACTTTGCAACAATTGGGATGGCAACTTCTTATACTGCCTTCTGATAGCTTGTGTAATAGCTGACCCATAGGTATCGCTCGTGTCGGGGTCAGCGCCACGTTCCAGTAAGTAGATTGCTAGCTGTTCCCTTCCCTGCCTGATCGCTTGTGTGATAGCTGCTCCGTATGAATCACGCGCATCGGGGTCAGCACCTTTCTCTAGCAGTTTGAACGGCAACTCCTCGTAGCACTTTCTGATAGCCTGTGTGAGAGGAGGCCCATAGGAATCTCTGAGATTGGGGTCAGAACCACAGTCTAACAATCTGATTGCTACCTGTTCGTTTCCCTGTCTGATCGCTACTGTAATGGCCGGCTCATATACACCACGAGCACCTGAGTTGGTACCACGTTTTAGCAACCCGTCGACAGGCACGTTTGTACTATCTCGTATGAAGCGGGATTGGCGAAACTTGGAAGCGTGCCCTTCTATCAGCTGATTGCCCAAACAGCTATACTTGGCCAGCAAGCTCACGTACCGTCATTAGCCAGCTCTGGAAGGCTTCGCCGCTACAATCAACAATTGTGTCGTTTGTAACAATGCCATAAGACTCATCGTCTCGTTCCACGCTGATTTTTTCAACCTTGAAACAAACTTCCTGTCCCAAGCACGGGATAGTGAGATAGTCTCCACAATGTATGACAGGTTGGTGGTCCTTCAAGTACGGCCGAAGAACGTCGTCAACGATGTTTAGCTCTGGAGAAACTGGATACACTGGCCCTGGAACAAGCGACATCGAAACATTGATGATCTAGAAAACCATAAGTAAATTGCTGTTAATTCGTCCTTTTCATACCTACTTCTTGTGGAAGTATATCACCCGTAGTGGTATCGATGGCCCTGCGTGTATCGATGGCCCTGCGTGTATCGTTGCTAATCGAGACTAGCAAGTCCCCAATGGTGCCGGTGGCAACTTGAAGAACAGTACGGTTACCATTAGGTCTATATGCGAATATAGAGGCCCCTTCCTCGAGTTGGAGGGTCTCCCTGGTAGAACGTGATAAAATCAGAGTATTGGCCCCTGAGCTTATGACAGCGGCGGCTGTGACGCATATGTGGTTGGGACATGGGTCTTGGAATTTGATGAGAGTCATATTGATAAGCAGAACTTATCGTGGGGTCGTTTTGCGGAGTAATTTCGGGAAATCGTATGTGATTACACAACTACCATCTGATAAGTGCCCGGCGCCGCGCACGCGAATATCTCGACGGTTAGGAGCCAAATCGATGCAATTCCAGGGCTGGAGGACTGCTACGCTCTGGCGGTCCGTTTGGTTCAAGAGCGACGCTGTATAGGCGAGCGGGCGCTGAGATATTTGTGTGTGCAGCGGCTGGGGGGCCAGGCTTCGCTGCAAGGACTACGACATAGCAATGCGCAGATCCTGCTGCTCCTTAAGCTTCAAAAAAAAAAAAATAATAATAATAATAATACGCCTTCTAGATAGATAGATAGATACGGACTAGTTACCGCTATAAATATATAAAGATCCTACCTGACGGCCAGCTTACCATCGACGAGGGGCGGTCCGCCTCCTCCTTAGCCGAGCCCAGCGCCCCCGATGGCCCTGGCCCCGAGTCGGCCTTGGTCCCGGGTCTGGGTCATCGGGCACGGGGGTCCCTACCTGTACCCGTATCCGGCCCTGGCCCTGGCCCTGCCGGCGGCGCTGTTTGAGCTCGTCGACGAGCCGGTTCAAGCTCCGGCCGGCGCGTAAGAGCTCTAGCTCTGCAACTGCCTCCTCCTCGCTCTTGCCGGACGCCGTGCGGGCCAAGAGCTCGTCCCAGATCACCTTCCGGCGACAGAACTGCACCCTGATCCCGTTCCCCGGGCGCCAGCGGCTTCCCCACGTCTCTTCTAGCACCCGTACGGCCGGCTGACCTGCAATCCCTTCCTCCCACTCCTTCCAGACATCCCGCACTGTAAAGACCTTGGCCAGGGCTGCAACGACGGGCATACCTGGTACTGGAGGCTCTGGAGCCGGAGCCGGCGCCAGCGACACTGCTGGCCCGGCCCCAAAGTGGCCGGTAAAGGTGATAGGGACCTTGCCCTGGAGTAGGGCATCGAGGCCGCCCTGAATTCCTTCTAGCCGGGCCTCTAGCCGGATGGCCAGCCGCTGGCTATTCTGTAAGACGGCCTCCCGCGTGCTCTCTAACACGCCGCTTAGCTCTGGCAGGGCGCGTTGTACGAGCAGGCTTAACGGCTCCGTAGCCCCTGCCGCGTCGGAGCGAACGGCGACGGCGAACTCGTCCCATTCAGACCCGTTGAAAGGGGCATAGGCGAAGAAGGGCAGCGACGGGTAGCGAGGCTGCAAGACAGCCAGGTCCTGTAACAGTACTATGCGCAGGCGCCGCATAAGCTTAAGGAAGCCGTCGGCGGCTAGGTCGTCGTCGTCGAGGCCACCTTCTGCCCAGCATTGCCGGCGCGCGCGAGCCTCAAAGCGAGGCTCCCACTCCTCGATCCACGGCCAGAGCTGCTTTTGTAAGACATACGGGGGCTCGTGGGCCGCACGCGCGAGGAAGTAGTCCCCGGGTAACGCCGAGAAGCCGGCGACAATACGCATGAACTGGCGCGGTAGGTGCGTAAGATAGGCCTGGCAGAGCACGCTCTGGTTCCAGCGGCCGGCCTGCGAGATCTGGGCGAGCGACGTGCCGTGGGTCTCCGCGTCCTGGGCGCCTACCCTGCGCGGGAGGTGCGTCTTCTTTGACGCCATAAGGCCAGCAGCACCGAAGATACGCCAGGTCTCTTGTAGCTGCGTCGGGTACGAGAGCTCCTGCTCGCGGTCCCGTCCGACAAGAACCTTGATCCGATACCAGTCCTGGCGGCGCCGGAAGGACGGGGACGGCTCGCCGGCGACGTGCCAGCGCCAGAAGAAGAGCTGTGCTAAGGCCCCTTGCGTACAGAACAAGGGGTCCTTGTGCCGGAGGGCACCCATGAACTCTTTCTTTGCCGTCTTGTTTAGCTTACCGTCTCGCAAAAGGGTAACGAGGCAGCCACAGGGGGTCGGGCCTTCTGAAGACGGATAGTCGAGTAGAGACAGGTCTGCAAGCTCCATCTTACGGCGGTTTTCCCCCCGTAAGAGGTAGTAGTGGCCGAATAGGAGGTCAACTCGCGTACGGAGGTTTTGCGGCATGTATGCGGCCCCGCTGAGAAGGAGATCCTGGATCCGGAGCCATTCCACGTGCGAATAGCCGGCCTGGATCCCGTCGGTTCCGCGGTCTTTAAAGGAGGCGCGGTCGTGTTTCCCCCGCTGTCGGCCCCGTTGCTCAAGGAAGCCCCGTACGGCGGCGCCCCTGGGGTTCTCCGTGTTCGCGGTACCGTGGGCTACCTGGAGCCGCCAGAGCTCGATAACGGCCGCGATATAGGCGTCGATAGTGCCCTTCGTAAGCAGAGATCCTTCGGCAAGGTCTGCTGCAGCCGGCGCAAGGGCCGTGGGTGGCACGTAGCCCTCGCGGTCGTCCGCGAGCAGCTCGGCGGCCTCGACCAGGGGGACCTCTAGGGCTTCGGCTAGGCTTTCGGCCTCTGCCAGGGCTGCGGCCTCGAGCTGCTCCTGTTCAAACTGCTGCCGTAACTGTACCGCCTTGCCTTTGCCCTTACCCTTACCCTTACCCCTACCCCGTGCCCGTGGCTTCTTCTGCGGCGGCGCTACGCGTCGTAAGAGGATATCCTCTTTGAGCCACGCCGCTAGCTTGTCCGGCGTTACGAGCTCGCAGTCGGGCCAGCTATAGAGTGAGCCGTCTGCCGCAGCCCGGGGCGTACGGCACCAGGCCTATAGGTTTTCGTCTGTTAGTCGTCCATGGGGCTCCTGCGTAAAAAGAGGGAAGGGAAAGGGGGAAGAAAGGGGGGCGGCCGGGGAGGACGCGCCTTCCACTCCCGCTGCTTCGCAGCGTAACTCCGCGCCGTGTTCGCCGGCTGTTCGTCCTTCTTCGCCTGGAGGCCCGCCCTCCGAGCGGCGCGGGCGCGCTCGTCTGCGGCCGTGTACGAGTCGTCTGCGGCCATCTCGGTCGATCGAGGCCTTTCTATGTGGTGTCGTTTTTCCGTCCGGAGCTAGATAAGTTGCGGGGGACTTATCAAACGCACTTATCAGGCGTCGCGCACACGATTTCACGGGCCGCCTTTTGCGGGGGATAAGTTGTCACGTGGTCTAAGCGAATTACGACGTAATTGCGGGCACCATCGATAAGCGAGTTAGCCAGACAAGCGAGTTAGCCAGTATACTTTTCACTTTAAAACCTATTTTTTAAATAGTTGTTAAAAATTTAAATTAAGCTTAAAATAGCTGATAATTAAATAACTTATATATAAGTCCTAAAGTAAGCTATATTAATTTTCTTAGACTTTTAGACAAATCCTATATAACTATAAACTTTAAAGTCTATTTATACTGTAAAATACACTGTATTTTAAAGTTTTCTGTATAAACTAAACTTTTTTAAAAATCTTTTAAAAATACCTCTTAATAACATTAACTATACTATTTTAGGAAAAAGTTTTATTTAATTTTTATCTAATTTATTTAAGGATTAAAATTCTATAGGGTAGGCTATTTTTAGCTGCACAGTATACTGGCTAACTCGCTTGTCTGGCTAACTCGCTTATCAACTACGTTATATAATATTACTTTACTAATTTAAAGGGTAATGAAAACCAAGCCGGTCAAGCTGCTGGTGAAATCGCTCCAATTAGTTTATCTAAGCGGAAGTTTGAGATTCCCGGCTCCGACTCGGCATTTAAACGCGGCGAAAACCCGGCTTATAGCGATTGCCGAAATACGACATCCGAGAAGACGATAGCGGACCAGAAATGGAAGGCAAACACTTAGCACTCAGAGGCTGGATATCTATATAAACCTTCTTTCTACCGCTATCAACCTACTCTAGTCACACTGTCGGTCCGCTGAACACTTGCGTCAGACGTCTTACCTACAACATACATCACTTCAACCTTATCCAAAATGGTCGTTGTTGCAGTTGCTGGCGGCACGGGAAATGTCGGCCAGACCATCGTCGAAGCCTTACTGGCTACTGCGAAGCATGAGGTTTTGATCCTGGGACGAAAGGTATGGCCGACCTTGGAAACTCGCATTAGGTCGTCTAACCGCAAGACAACAGACAAACTCGAAACTCTCTACTGAACTTGGCGTCTCTATCATCGCTGTAGATTATACCGATGTTGACGCTCTGCCTAAGGTATTGGAGGATAACAAAATTGATGTCGTCATATCCGCTTTGACAATGCTTCCATCTTCAAATGGCGACGGACCTTACGAGATCGAATTAATCCGGGCAGCCGATAAATCCACTACCACTAAGAGATTCATTTCTAGCGATTGGACATTCCCTGTAACTGAGAGGTAAGTGCCAGAACTGCTTCTATCTCTATGATGACTTCATCAAGTATTAATTGCTATTGGGAATGCAGGCATATCCCACAGCTCAGCTCCGTCAAGTGCAAACTCGAAGCTGAAGAAGAACTCAAGAAAGCAACAAGTCTCGAAACCACGAAATTTTATAACGGTTACTTCTTTGATTATTGGGGTCTCCCTAAAGTCAAATCGCATATGCCGCCAATGACTCTAGTGTTGGATATTCCGAATAACATGGCAGCTATTCCCGGGACTGGTGATGTTCCAGTTGTCTTCACGCACACTCGTGATATCGCTAGATTTGTGGCCGCAAGTCTGGACCTAAAGGAATGGGAACCGCGGTACTATATTGTCGGCGATAGAATGACATGGAATGACTTTCTTGGCGTAATAGAAGAGGTGAAAGGTATGTAAACACGTGGCAAAGATATTAACTAAAACGGGGTTTGTTAACACTTCGTCAAGGTACTAAATTTGCCATTACGCATGACAGTCTTGAGAAGCTAGGCAATGGTGAAGTTACAGAGCTACCGGGCCACCGTGATTTGTGCCGAATCTTGCCTAAAGAAAATTGCCAAAGTTTGTTAGCGACATTTGGCTTGTGGTTCGCCGATGGCTCTCTTAACTTGCAACCCGAAGTGTCTCTCAACGACATCTTTCCAGAAATCAAGACACTCACGGTCAGAGAAATGGCAGAAGAAGCATGGGGATAATATGAGAATATTTGGCAGTAATTTGACAAAGCCAAGATGGAGTATTGGATGATGAGTTCCCACTGGGGAGGTTTGAAGGTATACAGAGCAGACCATGCAGAAACAAGTTTGTCAGACAAGCTACACAAAATACACACGCCAGACAGTTTTATTATGAGTTGGTCGTTTTCTCAAGAAGTAGCCCTACTGCTTTATGTACGCGCGTAAGTAAGCTTCAACTATGGTTTTCGTCATTTGGATGCAATTTATTAAGCATGTCAATGCACCCTAATACTACGCATGGTTTTGAAAACTTACAGAAACGGACTCGGCTGACGTCGCCAGTCAGGTACGTTCGCGAAAGGAACGCGCCGAGATGTCCGGACAAATTTATGAAAGTGTTGGTTCTCCAGACGCTAGTGAGGATCTAATATCGAGCCGCGACAATATCTCCAGATTCAGTAAGGCGCGGATGATGACATGTTCATGGGGCCCATAGAACGGTAAATCCTGATAACAACAGGATCGACCCAGAGTTTTAGTGTAATGGTTTTGGTGCATTTTTGATGAGAAGATGGTGGCTACCGAAGTGTTATCACCAAGGGTCTTACCTCTACACAAGAACAACAAAGTCTTGCGAGATTGCTCTTCTCAGAATATTCTTAAGAGCACGAGGGTTGTACCCTTCGCCTAGCTTGGGTTGTTAGCAGGAGGTGGAAATATGTCTTGTTTAGTATACCCACACCGCTTCTTCTACTTTAGCAGATTCTTTTGGAGGATGCTTAGTTAAGTTAGTGGGACTCGGCATTTGCGATTCGGACTTCTCATTTCGACAAAGTAATCTAATCGCGACGTCGGCTTTCTGGCTGGTCTTTCTCGCGACAGTGAAGCCGGGTCAGGCAATAATAGTCTTAATATCGGTGCGTTGAAACGGACTGTCCCTTGATCATCCTACTGAGAAGTGACTACAGAGTCAAAGACTGCTTAGCGTGCCGCTCCAGTTTGAAGAACCCCAAGAGAGCCACCTGATTTATTGATCCCAATTGAGGTTGATGCTGAATTAGGCCATATTGACATATAAAAAGAATGTATTCTTACGAAAAATATCCAGTCCGATCACAATCGTTTCTAATGCAAAATACCATCCTTTTTTAACATGTTCCGATAATCATCATGACTAAATTGTCAGTTACTCTTCTCGCGACTCTGGCAGCTTACACCAACGCTGTTCTAGCAGCACCCGCCGTTACTAAAGCTCTCAATCTCGAGAAGCGAGCTATTTGCACCTTCAGGGGCACCGATGGTGCTACTGAGGCCAGTCCTTCGAAAGTCCATTGTGGGACTATTGTTATCAGCGATATGGTTGTCCCATCTGGTCACCCACTTGACCTTCCAGGTTTGAACGACAACGCTCATGTATGAGGAAACCGGACTCAACATGTCCGCACAAGCTAATAGTTGCGATTCGCAGGTTTTTTTCAGGGTAGAACAACCTGAGATTATGCAGAATGGAAAGGTCCCATTCTCCATATTTCTGGAAACAATGTCGTCGTGGATGGAGCTGGTGCCACCCTCGCTGCCCAAGGGCCACGATGGTGGGATGGTAACGGTACTGTCGGAAGGTTGAAGCCCAAGTTCCTCTTTCACCATGACTGGACTACATCGACCTTCAATAATCTTTACATTCTTAACACTCCGCTCATGGCTGTTAGCATTGCTGACACTAAAGGGCTGAATATCAACTCCATGACTATCCACTATAGTGTCGGTGATAGGCTTGAAAGTCACAACACTGATGGATTCGATGTTAGCAACAGTTCAGGTATCTCAGTCACAAATGCAAAGGCTAACAACCAAGATGACTGTGTTGCTGTCAACTCTGGGAGCCTAAGTGCAATTACCCAAGTTGGGCCATTTTCTTGCTAAGTGATATCCAGGATATCACTTCCACTGGAGGCCTTTGCTCGGGGGGTCACGATCTATCCGTTGGGAGTGTAGGCAAACGTGAGAATAACGAGGCATCCAACGTTAAATTCCTCAACAGTAAGGTTGGGAAATCTGTTCAAGGTATGCATGTTTTCTAGCACAAGAGTTTGGATGGAAAATCACATTCTAACCTTTGATTAGGTATTCGAGCCAAAACTATCGTTGGAGCTCCTGGATCTGTCTCTGACGTTACCTACGATGGCATTACATTGTCAGAAGTCTCCAAGTAGGTTTAAACTGGTCTTCTGTCTTTAAGCTTGTGTAAGCTTACACCAACCTACTCCTCAGCTACGGTATCATCATTGAGCAAAACTACGAAGGCAACCTGAGGGGAACTCCTACTAGTGACGTGCTCATCACAGATCTGTCAATCAACAACTTCATCGGTGGCAACGCTGTCTCGCTTAACGGCTTCAACATTGTCATTGCCTGTGGCTCGACTGGTTGCTCCCGGTAGACTTAGACTAAGGTAAATGCCACTAGTGGCAGGAATCACGATAGCTGTTCGGGCGTGCCTAGCACGGCGTCCTGTTAAACCAGAGAGATACCTCTCAATAGTACACTACTCGTTCACCTGTGAGGTACCGAGCTCTTAAAGACACACCAACCAGGAAAAGATAGCCGTCAAAGTAACACAAGCGTAAAAATCTAAGCATTCACGGCAGCATGGATAGTAAAAGCGGTAGAAGCCCAGAGGCACTAAATCTAACGTATGATCAATCAATATGTAGACCTCCATTAACAAAGAGGTGCTCCCCATTCACCCAGCTAGCTCCCTCCTCGCATAGGAAAGCCACTGCATATGCAATTTCCTCAGGCTTCCCCATCCTCTTCGCCACTGGCGTCCCGTCGATTGTCGGCTGCAACATGTCCAGTGCCTCTTTCCCGGCACTGAGAAAGCCCTCCGTTGCGGTTGGGCCTGGGGCAACGGCATTCACCGTATAACCATATTTCGGTGGGAGCTCCTTTGCCCAGAGTCTCGTGAACGAGTCAACCATACCTTTCGTCCCAGCGTAGATAGTCTGCAGTGGTGGAGGGCCGCGAGAGCTGACGGAGCAGATGTTGACGATACGGCCACTTCCGCGAATGAGAAATGGGAGGACATGTTGTGTCAGAAGAAAGGTGCCTCGTCCATTAAGATTCACGAGCCGGTCCCAGTCATCCATGGTTTGGTCCTCAAATGGGGCGTTGACTGCGAGAGCTGCATTGTTCACTAAGATGTCTATGCGACCAAACTCCCTCACTGCGGCTTCGACTAATGCTTTTGGGCCGTTTATAGTACTAATATCTGCACAGGCGGCGATGGATCTTGTTAATAAACTCTCGGCTATAGCAGTAGCTATTGAGTGCATGCTCTCATAGGGATAGTTAATTATAACATAAGCTCCTCGCAATGAAAGTTCTTTGGATATAGCCAGGCCGATTCCAGAGGTACTACCGGAGACAATAGCCACCTTACCTGCAAGTGTTTGCGTCATAAGGACGGGATAGCTAGGACAATGCTGATAAGGGATCGTGAGATATATTGCCCGTAAAAGACCAGCTAGAGTAATAACTACTACTGTAAGCAGGATATGATAATTCAATATAAATCTAAAGCTTAGATTATTTTACAAGAGGCAGCCGCCATACTTTTATATGTGACAAGCGACCCTATCAGTTGACGCAGATATGTAAGGGAACTGCCGGGGAGGATACGGACGCTGTAGAGTGGTTAGGAATTTATATCTCCCTGGCTTCCGGGACGAGAATCGCTTCTGACTATCCGATCTGCATGTCCTTGAAAATATATGCGGTAAATGATACCGATATCCGATCACCATGGTGTGACAAGACGTAGTTGAAGAGGTATTCCGGTCAACGATGTCCTGACAAGCCGTCAATAAGCGCACCATGTTCCTGCAGTGCAGAGAAACCCCCAGGTTAATTATCAAATTCGTCTTGCGTAACTCTTCTTACGGAGTATTGGCCTGCCAACGAATGCAGAGTGAAGCCGACCATTGTAACACTAGAGTGAAACTCGGTACCGCTGATCCAGGCACCTCAGTGATAACGTCGGAACGAGACGGCGCACATATCAAATCGCATTACCAGCCAGCTAGTCTCCTTACCTTTCTACTTTTGATGAATTCAGTATTATCTTACCAGGATATCTCGCGAATCACAAGAGATGCAACAAAACCACATGGGTTATCTGAATGGGAAGTGATGATGGTTACAGGAGCTTCAAAGGCATATCATATGGAAATGTTTGATCTACAGTTGAAACTCCCCCCGTCTTCGGCATGCCAATCGTCATATGAGCCGAAAACGCGTGGCTATCGGCTAATATACTTGGCATGCTCAACCTAAATTCTTGCTGCGGTTAGGGAAACCTACATTCGGCACGGCGCTTATGGGGCCTAATCATACTATCTTAACAGGTTTACGTTGCGGCATTGCTTCGGGGCATCGCTCGTTGTTGGCCGCCGTTGAGTCTTGCATGCGAGAATGCAGGTTTACTTCTCGGCCATATAAAGCTTTCTTTGTTTCGTTTTCTCTAACACTTTTCTCGTCACCCCAATTTACTACCATTATCTGCCCTGTTTTATCTCAAGCACACCAGATAGCTTATTCACGTTTAGTATTTGTTAACTCTTCCACGACATATTTCAAACCGAGCTATTCTGTCAGAATGTCCAGTGCCCAACTTCTCGCTGACGTTGAGAGGATCTGGAAGGAGGAATTGACCGACC
This sequence comes from Fusarium sp. Na10, assembly GCA_002234255.1. Taxonomy (NCBI): domain Eukaryota; kingdom Fungi; phylum Ascomycota; class Sordariomycetes; order Hypocreales; family Nectriaceae; genus Fusarium; species Fusarium sp. Na10. The sequence goes on along the minus strand of NJCS01000257.1, from coordinate 109,653 downwards.
AGCCAAAGCAGACGCCTGAGCAAATCAAGGTCGCCAAGGCTGCCATTGAGCTTTTCGAGGCAACCTTCAAATATAACGATTATGCCGTGACCCGCCGTATGGTCGCCAAAGACTATATCCAGCATAATGTGACTGTTGGCACCGGCCAAGATTCAGTCATCGAGCTTGCAAATCGGGAGTGCAGTGACCCGGCAACACGACCCGTTTTCGAGTACAAGCGCATCTTGGTAGATGGTCAATATGTTGTAGTTCACCTCCTGATTAAGATGCGCAATGGAACGGAGGATCTTAAGGTTATTGACATCTTCCGATATGAGGATGGCTTATTTACTGAGCATTGGGATTGCATTTCTCCCATCCCTCCTGTCTCCGAGCACAAGAATTCCAACGGCGTCTTCTGAGCCTTGAACTATGCGGGTTTCTTGAGTATTAGTCCGATTTGGTATTCTATCATTAGATACATACTAAGAAGTCGCGACCAAGATGCATATTGTGAGCTTTATTTGGTTTAAGACCTATATACTTGCAGTACTGTAAATGTGGCTTTAAGATGCAGTCTCCTGTGGTTATACCAGTTTGTTAGTAGCCAGCTTAAGACGGCCCTACTCCTAAGCTCAGGCTAATTCCAGTGCCCTCTTACTGCTCTTCTTCTCGCTATTCTATGTTGCCTTTTAGCAGGTCTATTTTTGTAAAGAACAAGAGGGCACAGCTAAGTGAGTACAGTGCAATATTAGTCTACATTTTAGATACATATGGCTCAATTCGGCTTAAATCAAAACATTAGCTAAAAATGCACAAGGAAAATTAAATTTGAGGGTTGCCGAACCGGCTATCGTAGTTCAATAATGTTGGAGACTTAGGATGCATTCCCATGACCCGACGTAGTAGTAAGCCGAAGTTGCTTTACAAGCGGAGCCACTTGATTCTCAGTGTTTTGCCGAGATTCGGCTCATGCGAAGTGGAGATGGTTGCGTGCAGCCGAGCCGAAAGTTAAGGCTTTCTAAGCAAGCTGCTGGCAGCATAGGCAGACATCGGGTTGCCGTGCACCGTACCTAACCACTGTTAGTCCCCCTATAATGTTTACGGAACACTCGGGAAGTATGGGTTGCTTGCAGTGTTGATACAAGCACACTGCCATATCTACCTTTTTACTCTGTACTCGCTGCTCTTTTGAATCCATAGAATATTTTTTCCTTGCAACCGAACTTGCTGTCCTATATTAATCAACCTTACAAAATGCTATCACACGCCGAGATTGCAGCATATCCGGAGCCTGACGCTGCGTTTGTTAAGGTTGGCAGCTGACTTGTAAAAGAAAGACCGACGTGAGATGCTAATGCTATACTTGATTCCAGGTGCTAGAAGATAGCCCTCAGCCGCCGCCTCTGCCTGCCAATATTGACATTTCGGCCTTACGCCAGCATACAAATGCCGAAAAGGCCAAGTTCCGCGAAGGACTTGGTGGTGCGGGCCCAGGTTTGACAGAACGAGGTATCAAAATCCCCCTTGACGGCCGAGAACTAGATGCATACGTTTATGCGCCTTCTGGCAAGTCCTCAGCCGGATCTCTTCCCGTATACCTCTTTTTGCACGGAGGCGGTTTCTGCCTAGGCAGCCGTTTTGATGACATGGAGGCAAACAGACGTCTTGCGCTCGAGGCCAACATCGTCGTCGTCAGTCTTGAATATCGTCTTGCGCCGGAACATCCATTCCCGTGCGCCGTTTATGATGGACTGGAGGCATTGCGTTGGGTGAGTTATACGATAGAGGCCACGAGTATCAATTACTCGACCTTTTGAAACCTTGACCTGCATCCTAATTATCAACAGATCACGAGAAACACCAATGAGGTGCATCCGTCAGCCTCGGTATCTCGAGGTCTAATCATTGGTGGTACTTCTGCTGGTGCCAACATCGCCAACGCCGTTGTATATCTTAATCGCGACCAAGATGATCCTGTTCAGGTAACTGGACAGTTCCTTAGCGTGCCACCTCTTCTACCGTTGCCAGTAGTTCCCGAAAAGTATAAAGAGTATTACTTAAGCTTTGAGCAGAATCATTCAATCACAGTTCTGCCACCTGACCTCGTGGGAAAGTTTATGGGTAAGTATTCTTACTCTTTAACTGTGCACCTCAGCAAATGTACAAAGCTGACTTTACAACTTGTCTGAATCACTAGAGGCATACAAGCCGGATATCGACTCTCCTCTTTTCGTTCCCTTCAATCATCCCAAGGGCCATTCAGGCGTTCCGCCCACTTATATCCAAGTCTGTGGATTGGATGATTTACGTGGCGCCGGGCTCTTATATGAGCGCGTACTTCGGGAAGAGAACGGAATCCCTACCCGGCTCGACATATATCCCGGATTGCCGCATCACTTTTGGAATTTCTTTCCAACTCTGACCCAACACATTGATAAGAGGACAAAGGATACTGTCGAGGGTATCTTGTGGTTGTTGAAGGCCGGACAGGAATAAATGGTAGAATGAAACGGACTGTGTATGCATTGACCAGAGGTTGTCCGACTCGGCGACTGTTCCTCAGTTAGTTTATCTGTAATACCATACTCAGTCACCTTAGCACCTTGCCATGAAACCGATCAAAGTGACCAAAGTGACCGGCCTAACAGCATGGAACAGCCTCGTATCAGCTTTTAGCTGTCGCTATTTTTCATTACATTTGATACGAAGACTCGTGTGATTTCCCGGAACATGTAATAACTAGATGCATGGTAACTCTTACAACTCTTACAGAGTGAGATAGTCGCTACGGATCGTCTTGAGGTGAGAATGATATCGGACACGCAACCAGGGGGCTAAATCCTGACTAACAATACGTTCACAACAGGAATTCTATGAGTAAACTGCGATAGCCGGCTTTCAGCCGGGCCATGATCGAGTGTTATTAATATCTTTGATGTTGCTTTATCGAAGTAATCGGAATCCTGGACCCACTAGTAAGCATGGCTGTTCGGCATGCCGAACTCATCACCTCTCGCATTCCCATCAGTCAGACGTTGCCCGGTTGATTCTATTTCCGAGTATGCAGAATCGTGTACAACATACCCTAACCATAACCACGCGTAAGATACCAAAAGAAGAAGAAGAAAAAGTATTTAATTTTGACATTTCCGCATTTAACAACTGGCTATCACAAGCTGCCTAAACTTCTGTCACAAGTCACCTCAACCTTACATTTTGTCCAATCGTCCCTTATCTCCTGGTATTACCTTTGTTCAGTGTTTCAGTACAAACTCATTACTGTGAAGATGGCGGCACGTAAAATCCGATGCGTGGTAAATGATGTGTAAATCAATCAACTAACCCTGATGCTGCAGACGAAAATTGGCACCACTGTTGCGATCGTTGGCGCTGGACCTGTTGGTTTATTTACAGCTTTGCTCCTGGCTCAGGCAGGGATCAAAGTTACAGTATTCGAAACAGGGTTGAAGCTCAATCAATCCCCCCGAGCTGTCGCGTAAGTCTATGGCTATCAGGGCGAACTTATTCAGACGATACGTAGCACTAGCTAACGACGCTCTTAGGTACTTCCCGGCAGTGTTGGAGGAGTTTAAGAAGGCGGGGCTTCTACAGGACGTCATTGATAAGGGAGAGAAGAATACTGATGGCTGCGCTTGGAGAGAACCCTCAGGAAAGGTTCTGGCCGCAGTTGATCCGCCACCAGATAGCCCACAATTCGCTGTGTGCCTCTCTCAGCCTGAGTTCAGTGAGATTACTTACAAGAGGCTTCTTGAAACGGGCAACGCTGAAGTTGTCTTCAACCACACCTACCGGCGCCATCAGCAGAGGGACGGTTCTGTTCTACTCTGGATCAAGAGTTCACCTCAAGAGACCGAAGTTGTTTGCGAATGTCAATACCTGATTGGAGCGGACGGCGGCCGCAGCGAGGTGAGAAAAGCTCTTGGGGTTGAGCTCAAGGGTTTTACCTGGGAGTCATTGCAGCTTGTGGCTGTCAACTTCCAATACCCCTTGAGTGAACTGGGTTGGAAACAAGCCAACTTCATCGTTGACGAAGTGTCTTGGGGCGTCATAGTCAAACGGGGCAAGGGAAACAGTTGGCGGTTTGCTACAGGAACCCAGGCCCCAGATACCGGCAATGGAACTCTGGATGATGCCACTGTCAAATTAGTGAAAGACCGCCTAATCCGTCTACTCCCTGGGAATACTAGCCAGATTGAATGGGAAGCTATGGCCCCCTACAAAGTGCATCAGCGCTGCGCAACTACTTTCCGAAAAGGTAACGTTCTCTTGGCAGGAGATGCCGCTCATGTGAGTTACCACGCCCTTCCCGGAACTCCCCACGAAGCCGAAACGTGATGGAATTTTATAACTAATAGTCGATAGCTGAATAGTCCTATAGGGGGACTTGGCTTGACCACTGGGCTACTCGATGCTGCACATCTTGCTGAGAGCTTAAGGCAGACATTACTGGACAAAGCAGAGCCAATCGTGCTTGACCAGTACGCTGAGATTAGGCGGAGCATCTTTTTGCACAGGACTAACCCGCTGTCCACAGACAACTTTAACAGGCTCAGGTCACAGGACCCCGAGCATGTACGGCAGAGAAACGAGTTTTTTGCCAAGCTGAACAAGAAAGATATTGCCACGGTACTCCAAGTCGGTTTGCCAGATTACGCATTGTCAAGTACATCTAAGACTTCTTTCTCAACCTATGAGGAGGTTACGTGGTTCATAACCGTGACCAAGCTTGATGATTGGAGCGATGAGAGATTCACGCACGAGTACAAGGTTGTTCACGCCAACATGACACGCCAAGGCAAAGAGCAAGGAGCGCCAACACGACGCTACACGCAGTATAAGAACCTCTACCAGGAAGTTCATGGCACCAAGCAAGCTGGGTGTAATTATGTGACCTGCCTGGTGTTCCCGTGTTTGTTTCTGGTTCATGCGGGGCTTCAAGATCCTGGTTATCAGGCTACTGCGGGAGCACACAAATTCTGTCGACTGGATCAGCAAGGCTGCTTGACGAGAAAAATTGCAGAGTTTTCAAAGGAAGGCAACGGTCCCAGAAAGTCATTTATCAGGGCTCTCCTGTTCCACGAGAGGCGCTCGGAAGCCGACGAATGCTCCGAAGATTGGGTACAGGAGCGAGCCGCCATGTTTTCAACAAGAGTAAAATCTGACGACAGGGCCTACGGATATGTTCTTTGGCAGGATATGACACCCAAGAACTCTAAGACTCTGTTTCGGGATAGTCAATTCGAAAGTGGAAGCTGGCACAATTTCAAAGCTGTCGAGGCATTTGATTTTCTAGAGTCGGATTCTGCTAACACGTTTTTGCGTGAATATATGAACCAGATCACGGAAGGTGGTAAGCAAACAATCACAGCAGTAGTCAGCGATCCAGACTTCATATTTTAGCTTTGCGGCAGATCGCATTTCCGAACTATGATGTTTGAGAACCATAGGTCTAGTCACAGAATATATCACCTGCTTCACGACAGTGCCACCAGCTATACCAGTAGTTGCCATTATGGCAGTGACCTATGAGCGTCAAGTAACCTATCTCATTCCTTATGAATGACCAAACTGGAACAATTCAGCGTCCCGGAAATTTTAGCTGGGCTAATACCTGGAGGAGGAGAAGATGTTGTGAGGTGTTGACTGATCTAATCATTTCCTGCCTCAGCCGCGGCAATGCCCTTTGTGATATGGAAAGCCACCATAGGCCATCTGCCCTTTCGAAATGTCCATTTTCCTGGGAACCCAATACCCAAAGCAAGATGGTCTCCTCGATATTGACGATACTTGTCAATAGTGTTATTACTGTTAAAAGGAGGGTTAGAAGGAACCTGGGAACTTCTCTAGATCTAGCAAGCAGAAAACGCCATTCTATATCTTGAGATTGCTAGCAACAATAGAATGTTTCATGTTATCTGGCATTGAGGGATAACGCGCGATGGAGGCGGTTTCGATATCATATAATTATAGCATAAACCTGTGCTCTTGTTGATCGAGTGTTTGATGTTCTGCCCTACTTGCTGAGGCGTTTCGTGCAAGAAAAATATTATGACACTAAGGCCTACAGTATAACCAAGAGTCACCTATAGAACTAGTGGCCAGAGTTGGTGTTTTGGATTAGAGGTTCCTGCCTGACGCTCCGACAGGAATCCTGGGAAAGGTACAGCAGGATTTAGCTTACATACAAGGTTTATTAGCTGCTACAACTAACGTTGGATGCAGTCAAGAAATCAACCATTTTGGCCTTCCCACATTACCCAGATAGCTCACGTTAGAATTTGGTTTGTCCTTCAAACCCATCTTTAAAGCCCTGGTTTACTTTAATCGTAGATTGATTCGTAATGAGGCTTCAGCACTCGGCACGCGTATGCTTTCACAGGCGAAGCGTGGCTCGTTAGGCGCTGGTAATATTCGATCTAGTTGATCCGTTCTTGCCAGTTGATGCAAATGCGAATGCTGATGACCTATAGGTAGATGAAAACCCAAAGTTGGCTGGCTTATCCTTCCTTAAGTATGTGTTCTAAGGAATGTCCGTCATGATCTCTTTCTTACAACTTAATCCTATTTTGTAAAATAACGCATGTGTCAAAGCCATTTTGATTATATGATATAGCGTGAGACATGTCAACCACACTTTTCGACCGTCAACATAGTCATTCATGAGCGGGCTGGCGACCTGACAGCATTTAGGTCTCCGAAACTACTTCACTTCTCAGTACTTGACAGGAAGCCCTTACTCGTTTGTGATAAAAAACCGTAATGCAGCTCATAATACAAACTTCCAGTTCAGAACCTGTTCCATCGCAATCGAGCCCCCTAGCTTTCCATTCTAGCTGCATCGACACACTCGCGCTCTATAAGCTGACGATGCGCTTCTGATCTAGGTTCTATGCTGATTTGGAAAGGAGCCTTTCCATAATCACCGTCAAACCTGACAGACGTATCAATAGTTTCACCGGGAACACCCGAAATATCGAAGCAGTAGAGCAGCCTGCTTACTGCAATGAACATGTTGTTCCAAGCTACCGTGTTGCCCACACATACTCTCCGGCCTATTGAGCTGTTAGTGTCTGGAGGCATAGTAGAGGACAGAGAAAGGGTTGTTGCTTACCAGCGCCAAAGCCTAAATGACCTTTTGTGGGCACATCCAGATCGTCGTCGAGGAACCTTTCTGGATAGAATCGTTCGGAGTCTTCGTAGTCTAAATGAGAAATTGCCCAATGGTTGTAAGTCACAACTGTTCCTGCAGGAATTTTGTAACCGTCAAACGTATCGTCCTTGATTAGTGAATGGGGAATGCCTGTTTCTGCAATAGCCGGCCTGAAGTCGTAATAATCTTGTCAGTCACTATTCCACTGACAGTCGGAACTATGAGATAGGCTTACTTCCATCGCAGGCTTTCCTTGATTATCCCCTTGATCAAGGGCAACTCCGGCATGTCGCCGAAGTCTGGTAGACGCTCGGCTTTAGATCCGCACACCGAGTCGAGTTGCTGCTGGGTTCTCTCGACCCAATCGGGATACAAGGCTGCCGCTGCAAGGATCTCCATCAAGGTAATTCTAGTGGTATCCGATCCAGCTTCGATAAGTGTCCCGGCCATGAAATAACATTCTTCAATGGTGAATTCGCCATCGTTGTTATTGTCCAGGAACTCCGTCATGAAGCATGGTTTCTGGATCCCGAGTTTGCGCCTCTCCAAAAGGTCATCCAGCAATTTCTTATATGCCCTGCGGAAGTCAATTTGTGAGTATACTACACTTAGTATTCCTTAAGCCTTTATCTTGGGGCCACATACCTTTTGGTGGATCGATGAAGGTCATCACCCCACCAGCGCCAGGGTTGCCATGACGAGGGGATCGGCAACTTCAAGAGTCCTGGGAACATGTCGACTAATGCCTGTCCGGGCACCAAGTAGGGAACGAACTGCTCCGCATTTTTGAGCAAGTTGGTCAAATCAGGATCGCCCAGGCTTGAGCGCTTTCCATACGTGACGCTCATGATGATGGAGTTTGCGAAGCGGGCATTTGCCTCCCACCAGCGATCAGGCTTGTCCATATAGTGGTAGAGGAGAGTACGGGACTCTGTATCCTGAAAAGGCTGAAGAATGCTCGACTTGGTATTATTGAGGACTTGGTGCATCGCTTTCCTCTGCTTACGCCATTCTGGCCCGTACGGCATGAGAAGGAGGCGCTTGCTGCCTGAAATAACGTCGTTCGCCATGGGCAGGTTTTGTCGAGAAGAATAGATTGCCGCCTTCTTGTCAAGCAAAGCATTAACAGCGCGGCGAGAATTCAGGAAAAGCCAAGGTGTTCCTCCAAATTTCATCGTGAACCTGGAACTCTTACTGTTAGCTACCAGTCTGGGGCAGATAAGGGAGATAGAAATTATGATAGTAGTGAAGAGGCTCGAAACGCACATATCCCCAGATTTGCTAGCGAGTTTGGTCATATAAGGACCCTGTCCTTTTGAAGGCATCTGAAAGGTGTTTCCAAAGAAGGGTATTCCAGAAATTGGATTGGGATACTTGTATTTCGCATTTTGACGGAGGGCGATGGCTACAATCCAAATGATCCAAGTAAGCAGGCCGAGCCCGATCCAGTAATAGCGATGGTCGACAACGGCCAGGTCCTGGCCAGCCCATGCTTGGAAACTATCGAGGAGTGACATTGGATGATGCCGACTCATGAGCGATTCTAGAGTCATACGATCAATAAACGCATTGGTTAATTTTCGAAAGTGGGCAGCTAGAAAGGAATTTCAGATTAGCCCTATGTTATGTTAAAAATGACGAAAACTGACAACTGGTTTCCGGGGGTCGGAAAAGCAATTATAACCGATTTGGTTGCTTATTGAAATAATATGCTTTCGATTCATCTGATAATAGCCTTCGGGGAAAAGCCCCAGATCCACCATTGAAGACCACGGTTTGGTTAATCCCATGTTGGGGACTAGTTTCCAGCACGGCGCGCTTTCAGGCCCGCAGCTCATTCCGAAGCTGGAGTATATCCTGTCCTTCCTAAAGCCCCAACGCTCGGATCCCACGATCTTGTTGTTTTCGTGCTAACGCCGCTGCCGAGTCGGCATGCCGGTCGGTATTGACAAATACAGCATGGCGCTGGTTGTCCCACCATTGATGGAATGGAATGGTGGCTTAGATGCTTTTGAGAAGTATCCTGATCCGATGCTGGACGCATCGGAAGAAGTGACGGATCTTGGTGGCATTTCTGGTCGTGAATTTCATTTACACCGCTTGACGGACACTTCAATATCACTCACAAAAGCCTCAATTGAATGTTCACAGTCTCATATTGAACAATCACTATGATTATGAGCTCCCTACAGACACTTGCAACAAAGGTTGCCGTCGTGAGCGGTGCCTCTTCAGGCATCGGAGCAGCTATTGCGCGAGAGTTGGCCCGCAGAGGGGCCACAGTCGTCATCAACTACCCTTGGCCGGGAGAGCGAAAAGCGGCCAAGAACGTTCGCGAATCATTGAGCGCCGAAGCCAGGATCGTTGAGGCAGATCTTTCAACTGTTGACGGACCCCGTTTGCTCATCGAGGCCACAATCAAGGAATTTGGCAGACTTGACATCCTTGTCAACAATGCGGCACTTTGCTACCCAACCCGGATTGATGAACTGTCCGACGAAAAGATTCTGCAAGACTGGGATCGCATAGTCACTCTCAATGGGCGAGGGACTCTTCTTCTTACGCGAGCAGCACTTCCCGTCCTGTCCCGCCAACATTCACGCATCATAAACATTTCCAGCGAATCCACGCGATCCCCAGAACCGTCCATGACTATTTACACCGGGACAAAGGGCATGATCGAGACGTTCACACGATGTTGGGCGAAGGAACTGCCGCGGCGATACGGCTGTACGGTCAATACTGTTGCGCCCGGCCCAATTGCAACGGACAACCTGTTGTCAGCGCCAAAGGATTTCCTTGACATGGTTCTCAAGCATTCGGAAGCGAATCCGGTGGCAAGTCGGCTTGGAATGCCTGAGGAGGTCGCTGCTGCAGTGGCCATGCTGTGCGAGGAGCAGGCAGGTTGGATCAACGGTGCCTACATTCCAGTTGGAGGCGGAATGGTGATGACATGAATAGTGTTCAGTCTCAGTGGTTGTATTGTGTGACTGTGCTGGTAGAGAATATTAAGAATTAGCGGTTAAGCGGTAAAGCCTATAGCGACAGAGGGAATCTGAGCCAAGTAATTTACTATGGTATTCGGTAAGCTTGCATTGAGGTTGGAGTTACGTCTTTGATACGCCCGAAAAGTTTTCAATACGCAGAGACCTCAGATTTGTATCTTCTTTGATCTCATTAAACTCAAACCTATTCTTTTCGGTCTCTATGAGCTCTTGAATATGCCGATGCGAAACCAAGCCTCACAAGTACCACTGCGGTTCTGCTGGCGGAGGGAGATGAAAAACCCCGAATATGAGAAGAAGATGTTATCCAAAAAGATGTGATAAATCCGCTATGATAGTAGATGCGCACAAATGAAAACGAGGCTCTGCGACGACTTCAAAACGATCATCTTTTATGCATCTTCTGTAAGGACCTCTATTGCTGCTCCAGTCTTGTCAGCCTCATCTCATCAACTACCTTATTTCCGCCAACTCCGTTTCGAGTTCCTCTATTTCCGAAGTACAGTATCATTTTTCCTAAGCCCTTCAATGCCGATGGACCCGCGGTTGGCGTCAGATTTTGGTGCAGAATCCATCTCGAAAAAGATACCAAACGGGCCTAGACCCACACTTTGAACGCTTTGACACCTCTGCCACCCGATTTGTTCATTCGAACCCGATTTTCTTTCCATCGAGTCATCACCGCGTCTTTCGGAAGCCCGAAAGATCCGGGGCGCCGAACATTTTATGGGACCGATCATGCCGCAGGGCATCACATGCAGGCCACGTATGAGGCTAGCTCGCCCTTGACTAACCACAATTGATTATCAAATCTCGGCATGCCGAAATCCAAGACTAGGCGCTTGAGACAAGAAAGGAGTCTCCGGTTTACCGATTGGTGGCGTAGCTTTCGGACCTGCCTGAGGGGTATATGTCAGTGCCTCTGGAAAAGGGGATCCATCCATCGTATCCAAAGCCTTGCCAACAAGCCAAATACTCACTCTATTGTATTGTAGATTTTGTATTCAGTAACGAGAACACTTTTGGGCAACGTTAGAGATAAGCGCAGAGTGAAACTCTCTTTAAAGGCATCAATTGAGTACTATGTCCTATGGTCATGTATTCACGTGCCTAACGAGGAACTTAAAGCCCCCGGACATATATTCGTAGGTCCATCAAACAGCTGTAATGGGTTTAATAGGTAGATACCATTTTGTCTGATATCACTGCCACGCTTCACGGCCAATAGGGAAAGTTGGGATCATCCTTATACCATTGGCAGGCTGTTTGTGGATTTATACATAGCATTGGGCGAGAAGACTAAATTTAGAGTAGATCTAGGGCCCTTACCTTTTGAATAGAAGGCGGTGAGGCAATCATGATTCTGGAAAACATACGTGATGTAGTAATAGACAAGGAAACACCGACAGCACTCTGCAAGAAAAGCCAGCTATGGCAGGATTAGTCTAATCGACCGGGGGTGATCATCCAAATACCATGATATATTTTCACGTGAACAACTGATTTGCTTGGCTACGCGGTCTTGATCAAAAGTCTTTTCAATTTTTAAGCTTTTAACTAATTTGATTATTAGTTCGTCTTTTGACGTATTGAATGGAACTGGTTCAGCGTTCCTTGACTTCCGCACTGGCGAAAATATTAGCGTCGGCGCCAAGGTGCTTACTGAATGCCCGTAAAGTAAAAATACGGGCGTCCATTACCTCCACGAACCCCGCAGTTTGGGCCGAAGTGGCGTCGCAAAAGTGCGGGGAACCCCCATAGTCATGGCGATCGAATGTGGTCATGCCGGTTAGTCATACGCTAGTTAGTATTGTATTTCGATGCCCAGTCGCCCGTCGTCATTTCCATCCATCTTTCCCCATATAATCGACCCCTTTCATATCACTGAAATCACGATTTCGTTTAATCACCGCGTCTGACGCCTCGAACTAGGACAGCTTCTGCATCAACTCTTTCATTCTGCTTATATCTGTCGTATATCTTATCTATTGCGTCCCTGCAATCACTTCCTCGATGGCAGCAAGTCCAGATGTTGGTGCTTCTTCATTGCGCGTGCAGCTTGGTACGAAGATCTGCTGGCCTTGCTCGACTGCTTGCATTTAGATGGAGAGGCCGCCTAAGAACTACAGCGGCTAATCTGTAGACGTTTCAGGAACCCAGTATAGCCCTGCATCGTCATCACCGAGCCCCGTCTCCCAAACCCACCATGAACACAGGTAGAGGAACTGTGAGCCCTGCAAACACTGGCAACTCTGACTTGCGTCCAGGAACACAATGAAGCGCCAAGCACCGTGTGAGCCTTCAGATGACAGGCGGCAGGCCAGCAAGAGAGGTCCGTCCAGCCGGCCTCCAAGGGCCTCTCAGGCATGTCGTTCCTGTGCTGCTTCAAAGGTTCGGTGTGATGACCTTGAAATATGCCGCCGGTGTCTGAAGCGTGGCGTTCCATGCCTTCGCCCAACTCCAGTTGCACAAGGTCATCGGACGGCCATGGCAGATGTGCCATGCGCCCTGAGTGATTCAAGCACAAGCGCCTCTGTCGATAGGGACGGCTCTTGCATTTTAGCATCGACCACACAAGACCTTGCTGAAGCGGCACCACTCACGGTAGCGCCTATAGATCCTGTTGCTAGAGACGAGGACAGAGGAGATTTAACCAACGTCACTTACACGTTCCCAAATTCGCCGCCGATGTCACTGGGTCATTCAGGTCACTCACAGGTGAGCAACAAAAGAATAACCCCCAGATCGGCTAATATGCTGAGAGATTATAGCCGTGCAGTGACATCCAGACCATGGACAACCTTGGCAGCATCCCTCTTACTGACATCACGGAGTGGTTTAAGAATCCTTCGTTTCATGCCGAATTTGACACGTCGTTTCTTCTTCCACTCCCTTTTATTGACTTATCTGGATTCTCCGACGATATTTTAGCTGAGAACCCGGCAGATTTAACGACTCTGAGCTCTGAAAGTTTGCTGCCTCAAGATAAAGCCGTTTTCGATGAGGCCGTCATAGCGTATAGTACAACTTTAGGAAGCTGGAAGCCCACTCACGAGGACTATTTAGCCGCAGCGAGAGCCTCTCTTTATGTTCCGGTTGATGAGCAAGTTCGACTCGAGGAAGGCTTAGTCCCTACAAATTCCACTGTGATCGCTGGATGCTTGTCGTCCGCCAGAAGAGACGAAATCATAGTGGCCATGATCGACGGGACTCAGACGGCTCAGTCGCTACTGGCAGTTCGAATGTTTCCTTCAGCTGAAATACTGGATAGATTCCTTAAAATATTCCTAACCAACCAGGAAACCAGTGCCTCAGCTTTCGTCCATATCCCGACATTTAATCCCTCCACTTGCAGTTTATCTCTTCTTATGGCATGCATCGCGGCTGGCGCTGCACTATCACCAATCTCTTCCGCCCGTAAGTTTGGATTAGGGTTGTTTGACGTGCTACGTCTCTACCTTGCAGCATCGGTCAGTCACAAAATGCCAATCAGCAGGTTTGTCGTCGACTTTGGACGGAGAGGCTAATTCGATAGCAGGCTGAAAAGGACAATATGTTGACTCGCGATCTCCCGTATGTTCAGTCACTCATGATACTCTCGGAAGCGGGCCTTTGGAGTGGCGACAAACGCTTATCCGAAATTTCTGACTTCTTGTCTGAGCTTACAGCGACAGTAACTAAGCCCTGATAGTAGACCCAGTTCGCTTCAGCACTAACAACCAACAGATGTTGCGGCACGCTGGCCGATTCGTTCAACACAGCTATCTTAATCCTGCTATCATGTTGGAGGGGCCTCCGGACGAGCTAGACGGCGCATGGAGGAGATGGGCTCAACAGGAGTCCTTGAAGCGGTAAAGCTTGACTCATTACCTATTTATGGCATAATCTTACGAACGATTTTAGAACGGTTTTTCGACACCTTCTACAATGCACACAGAGATCCGCCCTAAAAAATATACCAGCACAGATGTCCCCTTTCGAGGTTTCAACGCCCATACCTGAAGATTGTCTTTTTTGGTATGCCAAGTCAGCGGTTGGGTGGAAGTCCCTTTACCAGGGTCATCAGTCGTGCTCTGCAGACCCGGGAATGACGTTCACCGACTGCCTTTCTGATATGCGATCAATTGACCTCCTACCGTACTCACAATCATCTAAACTGTCGAAATTATTGATGATATACTCCTTTCTTTCGATTCTTGTCGAAGATCGTCGCCGAAGCGTACTTTTTCACAAGAAGTCGGACTCTGGCTGGTCTTTCACCGACATAACTCAACCACCAGGAGACTCACATTTGGTTCTTCAGTTCAATGAGTTGCAAAATGTAATTGAAAGAGATGACGCTACCACCGGATCAGCTGTTCTTACTTTCATGGTCGAGTTTAACATCCTTTACTCAGCCACCCCCAGGTACCTCAGAGACAGTCTTTTGACATATGGGAAACAAGATTCTGCTTCTGATGTTTTCTCTAAGCTTCAGGAATGGCGACAGAGTCGATCCAGCAGGTCCGCAATTTGGCATGCCGGTCAGCTCATCAGGGCTTGCAGAATGATCGCGCCAAAGGAGCGGACGGATTTTCATTTATTTGGTGTTTATCATGCCGTATTATGCCTCTGGACATACTGGACTGCTACTAGAAAAAGCCCACTAGACATAACGGGTACCAACAGACACACAGTTAGCCGGCCCCGAATTCTGCTGGATGGACCTGAGTCGCTAGAGACACAGCGATGGATTAGCCACAACAACGGTACCCCTTATCTGGCGAGGCCGCTCAAAACGGACCATCCGTGTGATGAAATTCCTGAACTATTCCCAGTTGACGCTACTGAACCGGAGGGGACTTTGTCTAAACTTCCTTTAGTGGATATGCTAAACGAGTGCTTCCTACATAAGGCAACAGGAAGAAACATTCCTATTCTGCAGCATGCTTCTCTTATCTTATGTAGCTTAGAAAGATTATGATATGCATCTAAGCTTTTCTCCACGGCCTTAGAAAGAGTATCAATACTAAACTCTTGTCAGTTGAAGCTTAGATGTATATACTGCAACCCTGGGTGGTGATGCACCCGATCAGCTAGTATAATTCACACGTTGACGCCAATTTTCCAAGTGCTTGCTTTGAGTTAGCAATCCTCTTAAGGTACATTGTTAACAGTTGAGTCCCATAGCCGTCGCAAAATACGAAGTAGCCTTTGGCTTCGACATTATGCTTGATTAAAGGGTATTGTATCCCAGAGCGGTGCCTTTCTTACGAATTCGGACTTTTCCTCCTATGAACAGCGCACCTTTACCCGGTAGCTGATGAACAATGTCTGGCCTATATGCACATGCCTTCGCGTTTCTGTGCCCTCACTTGCCTTCAAATTTGACAGGAAGCCCTTTGATGACTTTGGAGTACTGCCCAAGCTTTCTCAAGGCCTCCTCGCTGTTCTTCTCGCGCAATGCATTCGTTTCTTGATCCATGGCAAGAACAAAATCGTACACTAGAAGTTTAGTTTCCTTTGAAACATTGTACTTTGTTGCCATTGCGTCGTCAACCTCATGCAGGTCGACCACCAAAGGTGCCTTGACACCGAATACTGCATCTGAATTTTCGTATGGATCCCCTCGAAGATAGAGAGCACTTTAGGCACAAGATAAGTCAGCTGTATTCGGAAAATGCAATAGAAAAGTTTCTAAGGTCTTTTGTGCACTCACGTGATCAGAGGGTCATATCCTCCCTTCTCAAACTTGAAGTGCAAGTGGCCTGGCCTCATGTTGTGACGCTTGAGCAACTTTAGGAGCTCCCCAACGGGGCCGTCACCAGGAATAGGATACGGCACAGGTACGATGCCTTTGAACCAGAACATGCCGTTGACATCTGTTTCAAGCAGCGCACGTCCCGTCGGGCCAGCTCGATCGTCGTACTGGGTATCATAATGCCCGGTAGAGTCCGTCTCCCAGACATCGATAATGACACCGGGAATGGGACTACCCTGTAAATTTTTGACCGAACCAATAACGAGGAGTGGCTCGCCCTTCGTGTCGTTGCTAATTTGGGTGCCATGGGCGACCTGATTCGCATCGTCGGTGTGAAAGGGTCCAAGCAGTGAGCCAACAGTGCTTCCAGGTGGCTTTGGGTGATCTATACTGTCCACGAGAAGGCTTAACCCTAGAACGTCAGACAGCAGGACAAACTCCTGTCTCAATTCGGTGCACTTTTGGCCCGTTGCGGTCAGGAACTGGATTGCCCCCATCCACTCGCTTGTGTTCAAGCGCGTTTCGCGAGCAAACTCATGTAGATGCGTAACTAACCGTTCCATTACAAACTTGAATCTAGCATCGGGATTGCTAGCATTGATATCAATGACAGCCTGAGTGATAGTGTCGTCGCCCAAGTCCAGTCCACTGCCTAACCTAGTTGAATTCTGTGCCATAGCCTTCTCGCTGCTGTGAATGGTCACACGAGACGTTTGCTAGTTCTCTTATCTCGTTGTTAGAATTTCTGCAGAAAAGAAAAAAAAAAGATTCTGAGATTTATATTGAGAATGGTAGCCACGAAAATAATGTTGAGGACATACCCAAGAACTGAGCCTATTGAAGTACCCGAGTACATTTGTGGCGTTTTGGCCAAAGGTTTTCACGTGAGACTCTTACCCACTTCCCGAGGCATCGGGAAGTGAGCCCCCGGAAGACTCGCGGCTTTAGGATAGAGGACCATTAGTTCCTTGCCTCCGAGAACGCATGCTTTAATATGACACGGCAGAGTTCATTCCTATTGCATACGGCCAAGCTTCATTGAGATCTCACTCCGTGGTTTAATAAGTGCTACCATATAAATATAGGTAAGGCCGGCATTCTCGTGGACCTTACCGTTTCCATCCTGGCCACTTTACGCGACAATCCTCAGTGAAAAGCCATGAGAGTCCCCTGCTTAGCCAATCCTCCGATCGGCCTCTCGGATTCCGAGGAACGAATCGTTCAGCGCATCGCTGCCCGTCGAGGCGGACATGGCCTACTACCCTTAGACCTCGTCCTCTTGCACGCACCTGAGATTGCTAACGGTACGTGAGTGGCATCGGAAAGCTAGAGCGTAAACCTTCATGGCCTACTACTGTGTGATTGACTGGTAACTAATTCGTGCTTCGCACAGGATGGGACACTCTATTCTCGGCCATCCGAGACAAGTCAAGTCTACCTGACCACCTTCGAGAGATTGCAATCATCCGTACGGCAGTTCTTAATAAGGCATGGTATGAGTGGGGATGGCATGCACCGCTACTTCGGGATACTGAGCCATTCAGAAGAAAGCCGAACAAGATGCATACCGTAGCCGACCCAAGTCCCATCGGCCCAGGAGAGTTGGATGAAGTTGAGTGGGCTGTCTTGCAATTTGCAGATGAGGTGACGACAATCATCAGCCCCACAGATGCTACGTTTGAAAAACTTCGATCTGTTTGCGGCTTCTCGAATCGTGAAATTGTCGAGTTGACCGCTACGGTTTCAGGTTACAACTTCGTTAGTCGTGAGTGTGAACACCCATAATTTGTTGTTGGCGCAGAATCCCCTCGATGAGCGAGAAATTGGCTAACTCATTCTGATGTCGGGGCGGACAGGGTTCTTGGTCAGCTTGAACATAGGTGACAAGAATGACGATGTCTCTCAAGAAATACTTGAACGTGTTTGAAAGCAAGAAATAGTGGCTAACGCTATTTGCGTGTTCCAAATGCCAGGACAGGACGCCAGAATGTGTGATAAAACCTAGAAGCAATCTTGAACTACTGAGGAAGCTTGAAAAAGAGAATAATCGTAACAAAATTCAACGCTACATATAGAGAGTTGAGATATACGTTTCAAACTAAAGAAGCCTGAGGCGGTTGTCATAATTGTACCGGTAATGCAATAGTCGACATTGACTATGTGTAGTGATTCTTGCCGAATCAGTAACCCCTTGCAATTTACCGTGTCATTCGTATCTCGCAGAGATAACTTACCCCCATTGTCCTGTTTGTATGTCTGCGATGGTACAGGCCACTTGAATGATAAATAAAAATGTATGTCGGCAGATTGCTATTCACTCTTGAGCACTGGGTATGAGGCGTTCTTCTCCCAAAATTGATCAAAGTATAAGTAAGTAGTGGCTAGACTGACCAAAGGCAATAATGCTTCTCACCATAGTATGATATAATTATTACATTATTCTGACAGCTTTTCTCAAGCTCAATGAAATCCATCATTTTGCGTTAGCCTTGACAGTGCGAACAGATCCCACCTCACAGGTCCGCTCGAGCCGGCTCACCGGCCCATGCCCTCCGAATTAACTCGTGGATCAAACTCCTATCAAGTTTCCTGGGGTTTTGGTACGGTCTTAGCAAGGTAATCTCAGTCGCCCTTTCAATGTCTTCCTCTTTCATGCCAAATTCTTTGAGCGCGCGCTTGATCTTGAGCTGCGAAAGCAACTTGTTGAGGCCTTGTATAGCGTCCCCCTGACTGTCAGGAAGTACAGTAGCCAGTTTTTTCATAGCGTCCTTAGCGTCAGGGGCATTATAAGCGACGGCATGCGGTAACACGGCTGTGTGCGTTTCGGCATGAGGCAGGTCAAATGTTCCACCCAGAACATGACACAAGTTGTGGTGGAGGGACATGCTTTGGCTACCAAGGCACATGCCGCATAGCCAAGCCCCGTATAGTGCCAACTCCCGCGCTGGACCATCCTGCTCGCCCTTGGCAATATCGGGGAGAGAGGAGGCCAGTGCTCGGATGCCTTCGTCGGCAATCAAGTTAGAGATTGGATTTTTTCCCTTCGAGTATAAAGCTTCAACTGTATTCAAGTAAAACTTTGTCAGTTAACCCCATTATTGCCGATATGTCTTGAATCTTTGCCAAGTCTGAATGGGCTTTAGTATCTACGTACCGGCATGAGCAATGGCGTTGACACCGCTGACCATACTCAACCCAACAGGCAGAGTCATTGTTAAGTCCACGTTATAGATCACTGTTCCTGGCAGGATCCTCGGATCCCTCCGTGTTGCTTTCTTGCCGTCTAATGTCTCTCCGAGTATTGGCGTCATCTCACTCCCAGTATAGGTGGTCGGGATGCAAACGTGAGGAAGTCCGGTCCGAAAGCTTAGTGCCTTGCCAAGCCCGATAGTGCTACCGCCTCCAATTGACACAAGTGCGTCCGCCTCATTCTTTCGAACCTCGGCAAGGGCCCGGTCTGTCACAGATACTGGCGTGTGCATCGTTGCATCGGAGAATATACCTGCAATCCGACCTCCAAGAATAGAGTTTAGATTTTTGGCGGCGTCAACTTGCTGTGGTGTTGATAATAACATCGGAGCCTTAACGCCTAAGCGTTCTAGCTCGCTTGGAAGGCTCTTTAATGTTCCCCGACCGAAAGTCACTCGGCCGGGATTAGCCTCATACAGAAAAGGTTCCATTTGTCGAGGACTTTAGTACTGTAGTCTGTATGTAACAATACTCACGGTGCTTGACCCAGACAGTGACTGGTTATCCTTGAGTAGGAGCTGAGTGTACTTTCCAGCAACCCAAAGATTTTATTCCCTGTAGCCCGTTTTATGACCAAATCGGCTTTGACCTCTCGGGATACCGTTGTTCCAGACGTTGGGATTCCCGACAGGACACTGTGCGTGTGTGCACCAATCAGCTCCTGTGGTATATCGGTTTATATGCACATTCGGCAAACCGAACACAATGTATTAGTGACTTACTAACCTCAATTACGACTTTAATTTTTAAGTCCAACTTAACTAGCTAAAGTTTAACTAAAGCCTAGGCAATCTATAACTTATATAATATAATAAAGTATTTACTTCTCATATAATTAATATATTAACGTGCATGATAAGCGAATGTCGCGGGCAAGCGAATGTCGCACTTCCAAACCCCATACAAAACGGCGTTAGTGGCAGATCAGTGTTGACTTAATTTTTCATCCTGGTGGTCTACCTAGTTTGAGACAGTGTGGCAGTGGTGGTTGCTGGGAGGCCCCTGAGGTCCTTTGAGAAGCTGCCGAGAGCGTTCCGCTCGTAGACTCTCTTCACCTAGCAGGCCGCGGTATGGAAGCCTCACTTGGTGACTTGGACGTCTCGGCTTATGCCGAGAGAATGGAGCCTTCTGATTGGACGGAATACAACCGTGGCGCCGGTGCCTTCTTCGGTCTTCCAGCGAGCGGCACGTGCCGGCTTCTGTGGCAGTCGGCCGACTGTCTTAGCTGCCGAGGTCAGGAAGCCGATGAGAGAAGAAGCAAACCTTTCCGGCTCCACTGGAGCCGAAGAGGCAAGGACATTTCTGTGTCTCCGAGTGCTATAGTTTCAGTAAACCACCTGAGCTTGACGTCGGCTGTCACGCGAAGCTAACCCGGCATGTATGTGTGTATGTTTGTTCGCGTATTTTCCGTCCGGGGGCCACGCTACCCCAGAAGTCTCCTCTTCATTTGCTGTTGTGTCCTATCTCGCCCATGATACTTGAATCGCACTGGACAATGTGACCAACGCGGGGCTATTCAATGAACCTTTTGGAATGGTATTGCAGCACTGCGAACAGCTGTTTCAAGAATTTCGTCCTCATTGGTAGCGGCATTTTTTCCAACTAGTTAGACTCTTCATTTTAGGAAGTAATCTCAGAACCGCTGACCAGTACGTGACACGCTAGACGATAGCTTTTAACTACTTTGCAATCTACGAGACTTTAATGCCTTTTACCCCGCAGTAGGTTAGCAAGGTTGCCCCGATGTCGTGCTAGCCCTATGTCGCTCTTCATCGCCGTGTTCCCTTTGTTATATCATCTATCCCCTCTGTTCTGATCATCCAAGCTCCGCATGCATGATTACCATAACCTTAAAGATTATATTACGTTAACATGGACACTGGTAACGCATCACACCGAAATTGTGGCAAAAAGAGCCAGCGATACCGCCGTACCAAAAGAGGGAAATATGTAAAACAGGCATGGTTGGTAACTCTACAGCTCAAAACCCGACAGGTTATGCCCCGCTACCAATATCCCGACTGACACGTCTCTTGCAGCACCGAATGCAAGCGACGGAAAGTCAAGTGCGATGGCACGGTTCGCCACAGTTGATGATGCCCAATTTCTTGAGTTAGATCTGACAAAGACGCCAGAAACCCACCTGCGCGAATTGCGCCAAACTGAAAAAGAGCTGCGAATATCTCATGAGTCGTTCAGTTTGTTTCAAGCCTGTTGAGTACGCTGGTACTTCCCGCGATATTCTCGTAACCTGCTAATTGCCCAGCACAGAGAAAGCTTTTCTTTCGCTACTCCACCCGCTGCTCCAAAAGGGCTCACGAATCCCGTTAGTCCAGCGACCCATTCCCATCTTGTGTGCACGAGCAAAAATACTGTCGAGGAAGCGATCGTGACGCTTCAACAGTCAGCCAACCTCTGCCCCAACCATCATCCTACCGGAAGCCTGGGCGTATCTCCGGAGTTCTGCGGGCCTTCTAGCTCTGAATTCACGTTGAATGTCGTAAGCGGGAGTCTCCAGGCGATGGGGCTGCCTAGCACCATTCTTCAGGTGCCTAACTTTGGGCGTGGTAGTCCGATAGCATCACCGTTTCAGCCAGCAAATTATGGCCCAATTTTGAAGCTCTTGGCCATAGATCCACTGTGGGAACTAAAAAGGGAAGACGCGATCTTAATGGTAGATAAATGGTTTGACTTTGTCGGCTCACTCTATCCAGTTGTGCGCCGAGATGCCACAATGACCACACTTGAAAGGGTTTATGCCTGTCTTGAACCGATTAAGCATAACCCTTGTCTGCAAGGACGGAGCGCCACGGCAGCGGCCGCCACTCTCTTCAATACTGATACAGATAAGTTGAAAATTGTCATTGCAATTGGGAGAACCCTCGACACTGGAGGCAAGGATGACCAAGCCCAGCGGCTCTTTCAAAGCACAACCGGCTCAGTTGAAGACTTGCTTTGGAATTCAAACGGCATCAGTGGGATTCAACTTTTGGTACTAGCAGTACGTGTCACTACCTTGTCTTATTACTTTTCCTCCTTTCTATAGCCCAACCATGGGCGGCTTGTTTTTTAACCAGTCTAGGCCCTTTATCATTATCATCTTGACGAAGAGGTCCGTACGGGTCGAATTATCGGGTTTGCGGCCAGACTTTGCCTAGAAATGGGGCTGCATCGCCGTTTGACGATTGATAAAACGTTTCCCAACACTAGTGATCGATTGATCGCCTTAGAAGCCTTTTGCTCTCTAAAATGAGATCTGTGGCGGCCAAGCAGCATACCGCCCGATGTAGAGTTTGACGCCGCGTTAAGCACTATAGGAATCAGAGCCGTTTTCACAGGTGTATCGAAAGCACTTTAGACCAAAGGTTTGCCGTAGTGCCGTCCTAAGATATGCGAGGTGGCCGAATATCTACGGAAAGGTACGGAAGCAGGGTTCAAAATATCTTTGCCTACAAGGAATACAGAGACCATCCCTGCAAACTCTATTAGGGCCACGCCTCCTTTTGTAGGAGGAGAACGCGGATGATAAGCAAAACATAGCAGTTGCACCTAACCGTCACACCACGGATCCAAAGATTATGCTATAATCGCCCTTGTGACAATTGCAGCGCTGCTCAGGACTCCTTGTCTCTTTAAATGGCACAAGACTGTTGCAGGGTTAAGAGGGGTGTTTGTAAGAGTCTGAGCCATTCAAGATGTGATTTGTCAATGATAATGCATTTTAATGTGTTCGAGTTCTGGCCCATACACACATCTCTTAAGCCTGCTGTGGTCTTGTCCAGTACATGTGATTCAGATCTGTCTAAGAATAATTATTATAGTCAATAAAAGGAATTATAGCACTAGTTATGTCATCGAAGCGGCAAAGATGAACTCTGCGCAATATTGTTCATGGCTGCGTCTGAATCAGTTCAGCATTACAACCCAGCTAGCTGTTTTTCCTTCGACTATATAGACAGCAGATAAATGTAATTTTTAGGAAGTTTAAACATTGGTACGTCACCGAACTGCTTTTGCAGGCACTAATTACATTGCCCATGTCTTCTTAGTCGATGACTGTTGCCGCTTCGTCCCAGTGCTCAAGGTCCATATCGCTCTTTCTTATCTCATTCCGTTGAGAGGGTTATTCAAGTTTACCGTCGTGACCCCATAGCAGGAAGACAGGGTCAAGGAAGTTGAAGACCCCCACGGCAACAATCATAGTAGCACCGTCTAATCCAATAAAGTATCCTTCGTGGGTAATCAAGTACCCCTCCCAACCCTGTAAAAGCTCAACAGTCCGGTAGATGCTCCTGACAAATATCATGACTAAGGAAACAAATAGTGCAACTAAGAGCCAGCTATAAGTTATCGGCAGATTGTTGCAATCATCTGATCTAGGCTTCCTCCCTTGTGAATAAGCCTTGTTGAGAAACACTCTTCTTAAAAAGTCGCAAGCCAGAATTGTAAATACTACCATAGCTGCCATCTGGAATACGATTCCAGCAACCTATTAATTGTTTAAACAACTTGTCAGCATGTATGAATAGTATGCGAGACACATTCTCCATGATAGATGGAAAATATTACATTAAGCTTACCATGATGTTTGTTCCATTTTTTGTGTCACCATCAATCTTATCTGATTCCAGGGAGGCCATGGCTCCGCCCACAGCTTGCACAACAAGGGAAATAATGTCGCATGTCAAAAAGACGATAGCGTACATCTCGGGACCAAGTGCAGAAGATTTACGACCTAGCCGATCGATAAGGGCTCCAAGGATGATGTATAATCCTGCCGTGAAGAAGGTCGGAGCGATAATTAGTGTTGTAATCTGCATTAGAAAGGCATTGTCATTATAAGGGCATTTGCTTGACCACGTACGGCCAGCCCAGCCGACGGTTTCAGCTAGTCAGACAGCTGTTAGCAAGACGTAGGAACATCCTTATACGATAAGTTTTCGTTATCTGAAGGGTGACTAGCAGCTTACTTAAAGCTCCGATTCCAAAAGCAAAAGAAGTCCAGCGACGCCTTCGAATGAATTGGATGAGGTGGCCCAAAAGACTCAGACCAAAGAGGGTACAGAATGCGATTCCGACCCCCAATGTTGGCACGTAGCCGTAAGAGGTTTCGATTCCCATCATAACACTCCGACACCCACTGTTTAGTATATCCATCTGTTTCTGGGTGAGTTGCCCTGAGGCTTGCGTAGCGTTGGACATCTTGGAAGGTCACTCTCGGGAGCGTTTTGTTTCCTTTCGCATCTGTTGTAAAAGTAGATTGTGATGTTGAGATAACTGGAAGGGATTATGTATTGCTTATCAGTGAAATCGGCGATCCACGTTCAGAGAAATTGGCAGGGCAGGATTACATGTATATATACAAGATGTGATCGAAACGAAATCCATGCCTCCTTCCGGACTATATTCTTAGAAATGTCAATTCATAATCCCGTTTAAATGTGGCACTTGTGGTAAAGTGCCAGCTGGTATCGTTCCCCGGTCCTCCGCAAGATACCGTTCACAAATCCACGTAGAAATTTAAAAATGGTGGATCCTCGTGCCTCCTATCTTCCGTTTAATGATGGCTACCCACAAGCCGGCTTATCCTTCTCGGTCCACTGCCTTAATAGAGAACACCTCCATATACACTTTTATAAGCTTTGGCGTCCCAATCCTCAGTAAAATACACATAGCCAATGATGTTGATTTACTTGGACTTGTATCTAAAAGGTTCGCAATGCAATATGGTCTCTAGGTTATTATTAGCAGCCTGTACCGAGGTCGCTATATTAATTCCTATTGCGGCTAGCTAGAAATGCCCTAGCTTCATGCTAAAGAATCTTGCATTAGAGAAACTAACTTGACTTCGATTATAGCTAGCGCAGACCCACTCTCGCGCCGCGATAATTTCTCCATCTTCAGTAAACAGTTTACTACCAGACCCACTCCACATCAGGCAGCTAACTTCATAACCAGTTTCATTGCTGCCACTGCCGCGAAAGTCTGGACCGTCTTCTCAGCCCGGTCTTTAGTAAGTGAGCTTATGGCGGACACACCATGTCGGCGCAGATGGAAGTCGTTCACTGCCACATCCGACCATCCATGCAGGTGATACTCGAATGACCGAAAATCCTGGTAGGAAAGCCCTTGTCCTTGATACAACGAATTGTATTTAAAAGAAGGAAAAAAAAAAAAAAAAAACCTTTCATTCATTTTGTTCAACTCCTCAGAGTTGACTTCCAACCTTAACGCCCATGCGTCTACACCCCTGACGGAAGGCTGGTCTGACATAAATGTAATCTTAAGTTGACCGCAAATAACAAAGAGGCCTATTTCTTTTCTGAGTCTCTATGCTGGTTGGCTAACGGCTGCTGTAAATGCCATTAAACCTTGTAGAGCAGCACCACCTGGCACATGAACTAAGAAGTTTTTTTTTCTTTGCCTCATTTTCTCCGCGTTTCCTCGAATACACGTATAGCTGCATCAAGTGCAATAGCTATACAGACTTTGAGTTCTTCCTTATCTTCTAAACCTACAGATATTCTCACAATAGTCTCTCTCAAACCATAACTTGCAGCCCAAGACTTTTCCTTTTGGAACACTGTTTGGACATACGGTTGCGCTAAGGTGTACTGTGCACCCAATGACGGGCCCTTGTGAACGTTGAGGGCGTCGAAAAAAGCGGTGGCCGTTGGGATGTTTATGAACTCTAGGGTAAATAAGCCCCCAAACCCCGGTAGGTGAGGCTGATTGGTGACTCTAGCGCGCATACGTCGTCGATAATAGATAGATGAGCAACATGTTTCAGGATAGTACACGGCTGATAGTGGTGTCGGTTTGCCAATGTAACCTTGGAGAAACTGGACTAGGTATGAAGCGGTCTGGTTGATCTTATTAGTCCGAGCAAGGTAGTCGCGACTGTTCAACTCCAGTTGAACTGCATCATAAATGAAAAGCGAGTTTTTGTAGGATTGACGAAGCTCTTGGTGCAACTGGACATAAAATCTTGATGCCGGGTTGAGAATAACACTAACAGGTTAGCTTAATATGCTGCTGATTTATGATATGAGACCTACCTGCCAGCCATGACGTTGGCATATCCACTAAAGCTTTTAGTCAACGACGTGACTATTATATCTGCCACTTCCAACACATCAATGTTGGCGACAGAACCTATCGTGTCATCCACTACAAGGAAGAAGCCATATTGGTCAGCAAGCCGGCGAAGCCTTTCGAGGTCGACAGTTTTGAGAAGAGGATTAGACGCGCATTCACACCAAACAGCTTGAACTTGGTCCGAGGGATCTCTGTATCTTTGAAGCTTCAGCATTTCTTCAAACTCGTCGAGCTCCTCTCGAGTACCGTTGCCGAAAAATTCGAGGCCAGAACCATACAGTCGTAGGAGTTTTGGCGTCAGCTCGTATAAGAAGCCAAATACGACAGTTTTGGCATGTCGAAGGCGCACGACGAGCTGATGTGCCTCGAAAATAGCTGTCATACCCGTGGGGTAAAGAAATATCATGTCCTCGGTAACAGCTGGCGCTTCTGTGTTGATACGGCCTAAGTTCTGTAAGTCTGCAAGTCGACCACGTAGTTTGGCGTATATTTTCTGGAAAGAGCATTTTGGTTCTGATGGTATCGCCCCGGATATGTCAAGCTTGGAGATTTCGGAAAACTCGTGGTTACTTGACAGAAGTTTAGGAACATGTTGAAGACATTGCATGGCAAGCCTTGACGATATGCCAAAACCCATGAGCCTCCAAGCAGACATAGCATGTTGAAACAGAGGAGATGGGATTAGAAGCGTATATAATACCAAGCCCTCAGATGCCACATAGTTCGCTTCTCCAGAAAAACAGAGAACCTGCGTGGGGATATTTCTTGTAGAAGGATGATGTGTTCGCTGCTCCCGTAACGCTTGAGATAATATATAAGCTTTCGTCACCTCCATGTACCTGTAAGTAGGATAGAAAAAATGCACATGTCCAGGAAGGCCATAAGATCCGTCACATTTTGCGGTAAGCTTTGCGAATTTGTATTAGCTGATAATCCAATCACCGAGATATCTTGCTGGGTTACAAGGCCTACCTCATGAATGCATTGATGGACGAATGACCTGGGATATCCTCCTTTCTGGATTGATTTCATTCTAGGGTGTTGAGAGCCAAAGTCAACCATATCCTGCCATGTGGGAAGTTGTACTGACACAGCATGACAGTCATGAGGAATAGGAGTACCAATTGGGGGAGGGCTAGGAAGCGGCATCTTGGCATGATCACATGGGACGAAAGTCATGCTCCTGTGAATCAGATGTCAATTGAAGAGTCTTAAATCTTCTACTTTAACCCTACGATGGAATTTTGAACGACAAGCTCTAGTCATTCTTGGTATGGTATCCAAATTTTAGGTTTATAGGCGCAGCAAGTTTACCTATTTTGCACATAGTTTGATGAAGAGCCAGGGCGCAGGATACCGGGCGGACGTTGAAGTGGTTCATTATTCCATTTCTTGGCGAGTATGCGAACAAGGACCCAAGAGCGGCGACTCTGGGATTACAAGGATTTCGGAGTGACCGAGATCTCAAAAACTCTATTCGAGACTAGGCGTCACATGGTTCACAGTCTGGTGACTTGGTATTAACCTCTATATCACTCTAGTGATCGGAACTCTACGGCAAGCAGTGCTCATAAAGCGAGTTTCTGCAGAAAGAAGATTCATTAACTGGTTAATGCAATATCGGTTATGTTAATTAGGCTTGTGTCGTAATGACATATCCCATGGAACAGTGAGCGTCGTGTAACAATGTTGTTAATTTAGCTTACAGTCTGTGTTTTCTTTCTCCATATAAGTTATAATAATTGTACAGATAGAAGGAGGCAATTTAAAGGGTTACACACTCCTCTACTAAACTTTAGAATATCCTTCCTGTCAGCAGCTAACAGTGGACTGAAACATATACCACCTCCAAAACGATGACTAGGCAAATGTAGTCGTTGTCGACAACAATTTTAATATCATGAGGCTTAGCTTGTGCCTGGCGTTTTGTGACCACAATTCGTAGATCGCATAGTCAAGAGCAAAAACCAGTTCACAGCAGCAGCAAGAGCCATACCCCACCAAGCAAGACTCACCGTATTCCCCTCCAACCCAATCCTAAGTATCCAACCACTACAGATAGGGCCTACTATTCTTGCCAAAGAACCGACAGAAAGACCCATACCGTGAATAGTACTACGCAGTTCAGGATGATGTGAGTCGCAGCTGTTGATAAGTTTGATCATGCCTGGTTGCGCAAAGGTGCGAGACAAGGCCTGGAAGCCAAAAAGAAGGAGTAAGACAGGCAAGAAAGCCCAAAGTTCATTTCTTAAGAGCACTGTAAATGGCATGAAAAGGTACGCCAGTGCAGAAAATGGTAGGAAGATCCTGTAACACATGTACAGACCTATTCTTGAAACAGCAGTCGGATAGACAAGTAACTGAAGTACCAAGCCAATGAAGCCAAGAACAGCAACCGCTGCACCAACTTGGTTCAATGAAAGACCAAGACCGCCAACCAGATGAAGGTTCGAAGGCTTTTGTACTGCTTTAGCTTGTTGAGCAGAGAGAAAAGAGGGAATGGTGGTGTGGAAGGCAGAGAGATGCAGCATCAAAGCAAAATGTGTCAGAAGGGTAAGTCCAACTCTCCAGGTTAAGAATTTGCCAGGGTTGGTGTCATTTTGAGATTGTGATGTCGGTTGTATAGCAGGTAGTGTTGTTGAACAGCCCGCCAACTCCAACAACATTCGGTCAGCCGCGCCATGGCCCGGTGATGAAGAAGGCCCAATACAAGCCAATGCAACATTAAGCCCCTCATCATCTTCTCCTGCAAGTAGTTCATATCGGTCCATCCTAACACCACCCGACCAGAGCTTCTTGAGCATCCATTGGCCCATTCGACGGCACGGATCCCTTCCATTCTTTGCTAACAGAGGGTGTGTTTCGTCCAGCCCAAAGGCAACCATGAGCGCAGATATCAAGATGAATAGCCCACATATGAAGTTCGGTAACGCGAAGGGAAATCTCGACATCCAATCAGAGTCACTAACTTTTCTGGAGTTCTTCGGAATCGTCACTTCGCTACTATCTGATGCAGAAGGGTCGGCTAGAAAAGCACCCAACAAAGGTCCTGATATTTACTTGCGATTAGCCATGGCCCAAGAAAACTCAGATAGCAAGGATGGGATGTGATATCTGGCAGGCATTAATTCATACCTAAAACCTCCCCGATATTGAGGCACATGGGTAATACTAGAAAGGCTTTGCTCTCGAATCGAGGCGGTGTTGTTTCACCAATAATAGTCCTCATGATTCCCAGATTGGTGTTTAATACACCCGCGGTAACCTTGGCTGCGAGGAGCTGATTGAAAGATCGGGCGAAACCACTGCCCAGGCCAGAAACAAAAGTTCCAGCGAGACCGATCAGGATGACACCTTTCCGGCCAAGTCGAGGAGAATGGGCAGCTCGACCCCACCAGACGGCGGCGATGGATTGTGCTGCAGCCCACGATGCCATCAGTATACCTGCCTGAGACACGGCTTGGCTTTCCGAAGTGCTGCCTGGTGCTGTAAACGATTGTAACTGATAAAACATGTACGTCGCTTGCGAGCGCTCACTTAGGAGTTCGGTGATGCGGGCAGCTGCTATAACTCCGAGTTGCCACTTATTAGGCATGTTTTTCCATGTGACTTGTTCTTGGGCCTTGATTGCTGGGCCTGATCGTGCGCCAGAGCTGTTACTGGTAAGAGGCATCTTTTTCTGATATAATGTTGTTTAATGCGGGTAGTATGTCGAAAGTAGATAGAAAACAGTTGTTGCCGGTCAAAAAAAGGGCGCCCTCGCAAGGTCTTTGTTCTTAGCATTTTCATTTCTTTTCGTTATAAATGCCGGGCTTTCCACGCAAGATGCAACCGATAGAGAGGTTTTCGGAGTAATAGCCAATTCAGACACATTGCACGGTAACCAGACCACTCAATTATCGGCCTAGGCAATACGATTGGGATTGTGTTTAATCTCGGCGAGCACAATAGCGGTCCATGGCCTGGTAAAGTCAAAACTTCAACTCATACCTGCGCTCGCCGGAGCGTCGGGATAGAGAGGGCCCTCTCACCAGTGCCCACATCAAGCATGCGAATGACTGACCCTTGCGTTAAATCATAAAGTTTGTGTACTCTACTATAAGCGGCCAAGTTTATAGATTACATGGTAGTTCATGGTACACGTGAATGTTGATTGCGAATCTGGACCCTTTTCCCGACCTTGCACCCTGGTTTGTTTAAACATCAATAATTACTGGACAATTAAAAATGTATGGATTGTCGTACACATCAGTTGCCTCAGCAGACACTATGATTGACCTGAACCTTAACATAAAATTGAACTTTATTCTCAAGGATTTTGTTCAAGGGCTAACCCCCACTCAATATGAGCCATCTGAGTCCTGCATGCACACATAAAAGGAAGTGCTTTCGGCTGGTGTGCCTCGAGTATTTTTTAAACACAAGTCAGTAGTAGACACTTCATTACATTTGTTAGCTTGAGAACCGTGTCAATCTATTTTTTGTCTTTGAAGATTCTCGTAACCATGCAAGCAATTAACCCCAAACTACCTCAAGACCCTTATCTACTCGAGTTTATAAAACTTTCGCGCAACCTGCAGCCAGATCATATTATTGTGGTCGATCACGAAACAGGATTTCGGGCAACAATCACCAATCTCATCAACGCAGTATGCGAGTGCCGGGTCAGGCTTGGGAACACGCTCGGCACAGAAACATTGGCCGCGATTCGGGAGGGAAAGGAAGTCTTCATTGCAACTATCCTCCCACCAGGCTATGATTTCGTGGTTGCCTTTCTTTCGGTTCTTTCTCTTGGAGCTGGATTAGTCCCTTTGTCGACCAAATTGTTGCCTGAAGAGGTGGCTTACTATGTTTCACAATCTGGGTCAAGTTTTATACTCTGTGATCAAAAGAGCTTCAAGCTTGCCAGTGCGGCGCCCGCGTTCATGACTTCGCTAGGCAGCAATATGGAACATGCAAAGAAGTTGCAGATTATGTACCTTGATACAAGTTATCACACATTTGCAAATTCTGGGTACCCTGAAATCGAATTTGATCCAACGTGGACACCGCCTCTTGAAGCCGCATCATTGATCCTTTTTACGTCGGGATCTTCCGGATCACCTAAAGGCGCCATGTTTCCCAGAAAATACCTACACAACTTGTCACGCCTCGCTGCTGATGCCCTCCAAGTTACATCCCAGGACGTGTTCCTCCATTCACGTGGGGTTCACTGGGTCAGTGGAGTGAGATGGTCCTTGGGAATGATGCTTGTTGGAGCTCGAGTCGAGTTTTGCGAAAGCCGGATGAGTCCCTCATGGTGGTGCAGGCGGGTCGCGGAAGGAGGCGTAACTATGTGCTACGAAATGCCAAGAATTTGGATGTCAATCATGACAGCGATCGAGAAGCTCCCTTCATTACCCTCCAAGGGCAATGTCGGTGTTGAGGATGTGAAGAAGGGCTTGGAGACCGTTCGTCTATTCATGAGTGGGGGCACTCCTGCCATAGGAACAGTTATCGAATACTGGAACCGATCTCTTCCTCGAGGCTCATATATCAACCTCTGGGGGATTACGGAACTTGGAGGCATGGTGACTTACCATGATGCGGAGATAGAATCTTCTGATCCGGTATTTCAATCCCCCGATTGTGCCTTGAACAATGCCGCTAACAAAACTAAAGACGTGTGTAGGACGTCTATTGCCTAACGTCTCGGTAAAGATTGACGAAAGCGGGCAGGCTTGTGTCCAAAGCCCGCTGATGTTCCTTGGGTGCGTATCAGGATAAACGAGTAGATAATGCAGAGGTATTAACTAGGCACAACAGGTATGTCTCAGACAAGGAACGGACGAAGCAAGCCCTCGATGAGGAGGGATTTTTCAAGACAGGAGATGCCGTTGAGATTCGCAATAATAAGCTATATTTATCAGGAAGAATTGGGCTCGACGGTAAGTCACAATCTGTTCTGGTTTACCTGATCTTGGGCTAATATCAATTAGATATTCGTTTCAAAGGGTTGAAGATGCAAGCTATTGACATCGAGGTCAAGATCAACGAGCTTCCCTATGTGCGTGAGTCTGCTGTAATGCCGGTACCCGACCAAGAATTTGGACAGCGCGTAGCTGCCGCCATCCAAGTCAAGTGCAGCAAAGAACTGCCAACTTTGATGCAGCTTAGGGAAGACTTAGAGTTATCGCTGCCACGATACAAACTGCCAACGGTTATGATACTGGTGGATTGGCCCTTGCTTCGAACGACAACCGGGAAATTAGCAAAGGCCGCCATGCGAGAGCACTACGTGTACTCAGAGTCGTCCTCGGTTTTACGTAGCGAGAGATGGTGTATACCATATGAGTCTGGACCTCGACGGACGTTTGCATGGGATTGGGCAGGGATGCATTGAGGATAATTACCAAAGTCTTTAGTGACACACCATTAGCCTATTAACAGTGATCTTCTATTGACTACATTACCAGTTTAGAAACACACTTATCATACTAAAGGGGCAGTCTGTGATAGTTCTTTCCGAAAGTACACTCGCTCATACCCGTCTTCGGTCTTCCTTTCCATCTCCAGGAAGCCCATCTTTCGGTAAAGGGCTAAATTCTCATACATTTTAACATTCGTAAACAGTGTCAGCGCAGGGCGACCCATCGATTTCGCGAAGGTCTCTGCATAACGCATAAGCAGACGTCCGAAGCCACGACCTTGCGCTGCCGTATCGACCACAAGGTTGTTGATTTTGATTGAGTCGGTACCAAGTTCACAGCTCAGGACAATTGATCCCACAATACTGTTGGTTGAAGAAATACGTAAGATGAAGACGTGGTGCGTAGTAAGGAGTTTGGCGTAGTCTGCTGTCATGGGTGCGGGTGGTTTGCCGATGCGGTCGACATACTTGGCATATGCCAATTTGACCATAGCCTGAATAACAGTCACATCCTCAGGTTTGGCCCTTGAAAGAGACAAGCCATCGACTTCAAAAGGAGGATCGTTCTGTGTTCTGGACATGAATTTGTAAGTATACCAAATTAGGCTGCTAATGGCTTGCACTAACTCATGAGAAGACATTTTGGAGATTGGCGGTATATGGGTTTAGTGTACGAAGCGGGTTACTAATTGCGGGATGCGGGATGCGGGATGCGGGATGCGGTTGCTATCATAACTTTGGAGTTGATATGCTTAAGATCCAGTTTGAGATCTTCCATAACATCGGAAGGTAGTGTGTGGCTTATTTAAGAGAAAATCGGTCGACCGGTCGGTGGGTTGCTGGGCGGCGAAAATTAGTGCATGAGTCATTTGGAGGGGAACTTGTCGGGCGGGCTGCTTGAAGCCGCCTATTTGTCATTGCTGATCAATAGCACAGGGCGAATTAAGGGTTCAGGAAGGTATCTTGATGGAGTACCTTGTACGGATGACACAAGCTCATCCCATCGCAAAATTTGTTTTTATCTGTGATCCTTACTTGCATGCCAGCATACAACTCTTATTTTTTATCCTTGCATTTTCTACTTATTCCTCAGGCAAAGGTGACTATACTCACTATGTTCCCCAATACACTTGCTTTACAATGTGCTTTTTCTATGCTCAAAATCGACCATCATATATCATGCTCCAGTGTATTGCTAGGTACCTTCACATGTTCTATACAGAGTGGGCCCTGCTTAGCGTCCTGCCCTGCCTCGTAAGACTAGGCCAATTTGTCGGTTTTCAGTGCAAAGACTCGCGATAATTTAACCTCTCTTGAACGCAGAACTGCCGACACGATCTGGACATTGGCCAAAATCCTTGTAGCTGGAAAATGTGTCCTTTCTGCCAACAACTTGAGATCGTGCTACTCCGATTGTCAAGCCCATCGGAAAATGAAGCTACGTATTAACGAGTAATATATAAAGCCTTCACAGCTCCCTCTCTGCAATAAGCTACCTTTCTGTTCTATCATCGCTTCCTTATCCTTCAAGTCTCTCTCTGCATCCAACCTTCTCCGTTCCTGTTCTGTCGGTACTTGGTAGAATATTTTCAGCATGCGAGTTCTATCCACTTTGATTGTGGCGGCTGTCGCAGTTCATGCCAGAACATCGGATCAAGCCTCCAATTTTCCGGTCTCGCCACAACTCGCCTCTGAATATGACTGCGGGGAAGCCTGCCAGGCTACTCTTGTCAAGACCAACGCCAAAGACTTGAGTATCTTTGACACCCCATTTGACTTCGACTTTTATGCAACAGCCAAGAATTTCTCCAATTCCAAGCCCGGAGACGTTCTCAAACTTTCACCCATCAACCCTGACATTATGGATGTCCCTGCTGGCGTGGCTGCATACAAGATCCAGTACACGTCCACCGACCTGGATGGTTCTCCCGTCCCTGCCACCGGCTTTATAGCGTTTCCGTTTGTCCGTCAGAACCGTCCGTTCAACCTCGTTGCTTATGCACACGGCACGACCGGTATGTTCCGGGGTTGTGCTCCATCAACCTCCTCTGCTCTGTTCGACTACAACAGCTGGACTCCGTTGGTGCTCAATGGATATGCTGTCGTTGGAACCGATTACGCCGGCCTGGGAAATAACTACACGGCGCACAAGTATGTCGCTAGCAGAGCCAATGCAAACGATGTCTACTGGTCTGTTGTTGCGGCCAGGAAAGCCTTCCCCCGCAACCTTTCGAAGGAATGGGTGTCCATAGGTCACTCACAAGGCGGTGGTGCCTGTTGGAAACTATCGGAGCATAAGCTAGTACAGAGCGAACACAGTGGATATCTTGGCGGCGTCTCGATCGGACCTGTTACCTATCTTTACGATGCGCTCCTTGATGGATTTTCGAAGCTCAAAGACCTTACATCAGAACAGCTCGACAATTTTGGCATAGTCACCATCTTGCCTTCAATGGCCTTTGCTCTCAAGGCGGTCTTTCCCAAATACTCTCCACCTTATTTTTCTGATCTCATGAAGCGCCGCATTGAATTAGGACAGGTTGCTCAGCTCTGCGACACTGCTTTGTCCGGCCTCGTGCTCGACGCTAACTTGACTCAACTCATCAAGAACGACGACTTCGTCAAAGATAAGAATCTCCAGAAGTTCCAAGCGCTCAATGCTCCTGCGCAGGGCGACAAGGCCTCACGGCCGCTTCTTGTTATTCAGGGAGGAAATGACAGCATTGTGTTCCCAGACATAACCAACAAAGCTTACCAGAACAGCTGCAAAGCGGGCAATGTCGTCCACCTCAGTGTCTACCCCGACTTGGACCACACCGCTGTAGTCGGAGCTTCTGCCCCAGAATGGCTCGAGTTTATCGACAAACTTTTCCAGCATGGGAGCTTGACTACATGCTCACGCAAGGTCATGGTTCCCTTTGACGCGGTCCATGCCAGCAAGCCTCTTGACACGGAGTAAGCCAAGATAAATTGATATGCGTTATGGCCTCCAGAAAATGAGGGCATGATTCATCGGCTGGCGTGGAACAGAACAATGGAATCTTTGATAAATCAATGGCCCAGCGTGCCCTAACTTTCTTTCCTTACTACTCAAATTGCAACTTCTCTAATCGTTCGATTCTCATATATACACCATAGCATCTTAGCTATTTTATTTCGCCAACATGTCTAAATATATTTGGTTTATTAATGTGCTTCACCCTAACTTTGTTCATAATGACACCCGTCTGTCTTGTGGCGTATTACAATATGATGCTACGGCCTGTAATACGCCACAAGACAAAGAAAATATGCTAACCTAATCTCTTTCAAGTTGTGAAACGCCGTAATTGTGGCGTAATTTCGGCTTGACAGGTACGGACATTCCCGATTGATCCCCAATCCTTGTACTTTGCGTGGCGTTATGGTTTGGGGCGAAAGCTAGCGTATGTACGGACAATGGGGGGGCGGGGCAACCGCCCCCCATGCCGCAGCCCCTCGAAGATTTTCTCCGTTTCTTTGCTTGTTTACAACCTCTCCCCTCTTTTCAGTTCTTCCTTCCTCACTTTGCACCATTCTTATTTCCTAGTACAGGTAGTTACCCGGTGCTCTTTCTACTCTGTCTTGTGGAGACCGTCAACCATTGCGTTTCTATAAACATGCCATGCGGGCAATTTGACAAACGTCGGGGTGGCCATCGTTGCACGGCCTGCAGAAGAGGTCATCAGCGCGTAAGATCGATCTTGGGTTCCTCCTCTGAATATACACCAGGCTAACCAGCACGTAGTGTGACGGCCAACAACCCTGCTCAAACTGTCAACAACGCGGTACCGACTGCAATTTTCCCCGACGCACAACGCAACTGCAGGTCGTGCTGTCGACGGCAACTCCGTGCAAAGCCTTGACGATCAAGTCGTGGAAATACGTTAGCCTTTGCTTCGAAGCGGTCGGTGTTCTTCCCCAAAGTGCCGTATTTCGTAGCGACATGGTCATTGGGCTCAGCCACTCCAACGAACAAGTTAACAGAACTTGGTGCATTGTTGGCCAAGTATATGCTGCCCGTAGTGGCAAAGACGCCTTGAATAGACAACAAAGAGATGAGATCTCCCGGACACTAGCTACACAAACAGCCATATGCGCCAGGCAATTGAAGCGATCCTCTACGACGATGGCAACTGTCCCACTATTGTGCGCATCACTGCTCGCTGTGACAGACGTAAGGCTCATAAACACTCTTGATCTGATCAACCTATTGACTTGTAAAGTTACTTCTGGATGATACAGGAGATCACTGGCGCACACGGATGGCTTATATAAGTGAGCCTGTTGGAGTCATGGTAAAAGATGTCTTGCAATTGGCACCCCTTGATAAGGAACTGATACGGCTTTTCCAACTGAATGATGTTCTCGGCTCTGTGTCCCGTCGTGAGAACCCGTTAGGCCCCAATTTCTCAGAAGCGATCTTGAAGACACGTTGCACATCGACGAGTACAGAGAGCGTCACGTCTTGCACTTCGTACGATCACGTCCTTTCTGCCATGTGGAAATGGTCCGTTCTGCAGCAAAGGTTTTTGAAGATTTCTAGGTCAAATTTACTTCTTTTTGCTGACAATTACCTGTAGAATTATTCACTGGGTTAGCGGTGTCTCCTGCCACCATGGTGATAATAACAATAACGACGACTACGATGATGACGACGATGACGACGACGATGACGACGACGATGGTGATGATAATTGCGACAACAATAATAATAGCAAGTATCTGAGTCTAGAGGACAAGATCCAGGGCATTGAGCTCGTAGACGAGGCCACACGCTTGCAATCTTTCATCTTAAGAGTCCTGCTTCTCTCGCCAAGTTCTTCAAAGCCTAACTACCAATATCTCGATCCTTACTGCCGCTGGATGTTAGTGAGCATATCCCAGGCACTTCAACACCAAGTCATGACAGGACTCGAATGCGATTTGCCTATCATGCCACCGACTTGTCTACATCAGCAGGCTCTTGCCGCCTTGGATGATATTGAGAAAATAACAACGAACTCAGCATTAGATATAGGGTTTTTTCTCCCCGTAGTAGATGCGGTCAGTACAGGAATAGACTCGGTAGGCGATCATGCAAGGCTTTTGCACTTCTTGGAGAATGTAGAGGCTCGTGGGTTTGGAATCGCCCGCGAGTATCGACAGGAGGTACTAGACAAAGAGCATTACTTCTAATTTGACCTGTATACAAATCTAAGATTATATAGATTCCTGTCGCTTCAATCAAATATCCTCTTTGAGTGACGGTAAATATCCAACGGTTGAGCCCGGTATAGTAGATGGCTATGTCATACTGTGCTCTTCTGTTAGCAACGTGCTAATAACAGATGAGATGCATTGACTTGACATTACACCGCTTTCTAAAATGCCGAATCTGACCTCAGGTCAATATTAATTAAATGCAGGGCGTTTTGAGCGTAGAAATTAAGGTGTCTAACCGTAACAGGGTCAGATGGGATTTTCCCGGAAATGCATTATAATCATAGGCAGCACCAGTGCACTTCTCATAATGTTAGAGCTGTTCCTGGCGAGTACGCTGGAAGCTAGGAGAGATCTTCCTGATTGAAGAATGCAAAAGACAAGCGCAGCCAAAGCAGGCATCCACTTGTCTGGTCTCCGAATATTCTGTCAAGTCTCATAGTAATATCATTATTTAGCAGCGATAGCCTAGGTTGCCAGTATTAAAAGCTAGGAGTAACCAAGACAACACGAAAGCATCGGTATTTTGCATTAAATTGGCAACGGGAGCATCTGATACCTGTACTAAAGCTATTGCGTTGCCTTTTAGTTTTCCTGGCATAAATGGCCTTAGATATCGGCGTTGGTAATTTTCAATGCTGTGCCAATTCTTCTACAGCGTAAAGAATGGCTTTATCTTCCGCTCAACTTGCCGCAGAGTAGGCACAATCTCAACACGACTCGGGACATCACAACACTCAACAACCACTGCGCACATCAGGTCTTTGGGTTCTAGAACCCCACGCTAGCATCCATAAATCCATAAAAAGCCTGTTGCCACTCACCTAGCCCTCTCTTCTCTTAGCATGGATAGCACAACACAGCGCTATGATAACATGAAAAGACAGGGGTTGGGGAAATTCTGGCCTTTTTCTGGGTTCGTGCCAAATAATGTAGTTACGCATTTCTTACCCTCCAAGCAACATCACAGCATTTTGTCTCAACCCTCGCTCTTCGACACCATTTTCACATCACATCATTCGTTCAGTCAGAATGCCAAATTCTTCCAATCGCTCAATACAACCCATACTGCTGGGAATTCTTGTCTGCTCTTGGGCAGGCTCAGCCTTTACCTCACCGATAATACCGTCCGCGGCCACAGGAAAAGGTTGTGCGATCCAGTGTACGGTAGCTTACGACAATTGTGTCGACCAGAGGGGTACAAGTCGTTGGGAATGTGACGAATTCTATGAGGCGTGCCTTGGTTTCAATCCCTTCGGTCTCAACGGGGCTATTTTAGAAGCCCAATAGTGACGGACGGATCTTTTCTGGTCAGTGCACTAGTTAAAATTATGCCTACGAATTAAACTAAACTTCGGGACAGCCATTACCACTGGCCAGCATCGAATATTACAACCTTATCCTCGAGCACTATTATGCGCACAGGGTTTGCATCGTTGCATCAAATTACACGCTCCATTTGATATGTCTAAGATTGCTGTGAAGGAACTATCCATGTTAAGTTTCGAGAGCGAATGAATTGGCAGGAAAGTGAATATTTCACAGATTAACTTCGGTAGTAATAGTTGTATTGACTAAGTGATTCGTATGTCAACATAACTTTTATGTGAATCCATTCATTGTGCTCTATCATTAAAACAAATATGCATTCCTGACCAATGCTGTAAATGCAGCAGTTTCACAGTTTCGCTTCACACTTCAAATTGTCATGTACCGTATTGTCTCGTCAAATTGGCCCAGCAGAGTGGAGCAAAATTCAGTATAAATCTTGCTGTTCTAGGTTTAGCGTTACTGCCCTTAGTAAAACCATGTCAGATTTGTCTCCACTCTGATGGGCCAATTGACGAGATAATACTCCGTACGGTAGTGTAGGATGATTGCCGAGGCGTTACCCAATCTGGAAATATTATCGCGGCTCTAGATGGGCCTCTCTCTGGCGGGTCCAGGCGGGTCATAGCGGTCACCAAGGTGGCATGCCCACGAACTCTAACGTCTGCAAAGGAGGAGCTTTGTTGATTTTTAGAGAATAAAAACTCTATTGGGTATGGGATCCAGGGCTAACACTCGGACATCTCCAGACCGAAGGTTATGTTTCATTTTTCATTGGCTGCTGATATTGGATATCTGTCAACTTGGGCCACGTGACCGGGTGAGCGCTTGGGTTCTACGTACGTTCAGCCGCCCGAATATTCTCGAGTATTCTGGCACGCGCAGCGCTCACAAAAGTCCCTGAAATGGGTAGCCCTCGCTATGTCGTTTTTGTAAATTTCCGTTTCATACCTCTCTGGTAAGAGAACAAGAAATAAACCGCCTTATGCGATTTTCAACAGTTCATGTACATTAGTTCCAAACTAGCTCCAAGCACTCTCAAGTGGAGTTTCAACAACCAGGACAAGCTGGACTTTCGGAAATTCGGGCTTTCGCCTTAAGGAACGCCGGCTAGTGGCCCACTTTGACGTCCCTTATTCATGATGGCTCATTATGATTCATCATGATTCTTGCTGGGGGACCCAATAGGCCCACGAGTACCCGTCGCTATAAAATTTTCCAAACTTTCCAGAACATCTTACCTAAATTTACGAATAAAACTACGAAAACATTTCTATAAGTAGATGATCGCAATTTGAATATATGCGAAGCTTTCTCTCGGTTTTAAATCATTTATTGTAATTTATTTGGATTTTTACAACGTAGAGAATTTTATTCCCACGGGTACCCGTAACTATCTAGAAGCGAGATTCTTATGTAAGCGCAACTTTTGAGATGTTTTAGTTCTCCGAATTCTATATATTATTCTGTAAAACTATCTTAGAGATTTGAAGTACTATCAAAAGATACTGTAGGCGTTTTTTTTTACATTTTTAAGATCTTTCTTTGTGTTGTACAATGAAGAATGATGAAAAACTTTATAGCGACGGGTACCCGTGGGCCTATTGGGTCCCTCTTGCTGGTTCGAGGAAGCCATAACTGCGAATTCGGGTGTAATCCCTCTGGGCTTAGCTTCGTCATCTTACAGGACGCGGAAAACTGTGTGGTGGCTCTGTCATCAGGCCGAGTCATCAGATGACAAGCCATTGAACACATCAAGTAATAGTGATGATGTTCACATTTTAGGATGCGCCAAGACAAAGAAAGACAAGATGTTACTTTAAACCAGACAACAAAAAATCGGTACTTATTTCATCTATAGACATTGTGATTATATATAGCCTTTATTCCAGAGCGTTTTTTTTTTTTTTAAGTTCCATTTTAAGCAGTTTATATTAAAAAAGATTATCATGCGCATGTTCAACAGGTACTAACTACCTTTCAGACACATGTACTTAAGAAAGGAAAGAATATATTATCATGTCGCTCAGTAGTCCCAGGCTAATAAAGCGCATAACTATATATAGCATGATAAATTCTCAAGAAACCTGTTTATCTAACCCCTGTGCTAAACACATCTTATAGTATGTTCTGCGTTAAGCAAGCAATTTAGAATGAGTACCGCACTCCACGACGCGCCCCTGAGAAAAGATATAGATACAATCTGCATTCTTAATTGTGCTAAGGCGGTGTGCAACTGCGATTGTCGTCTAACCACTTAAAGCTCGGTTAAGTGCGGTTTGCATGACTTTCTCGCTTTCCATATCTAAAGCACTGGTAGCCTCGTCGAGAAGTAATAAGCGTGAAGCACGAATTAGGGCTCTTGCAATTGCGATACGTTGCCTCTGGCCACCCGATAGCTGAGTTCCTAAAGCTCCACAAGGCGTATTCAACCTATCTAGTAATAACAGAATGAAATCGTGGATATTGGTATCAGTAGTAGCTGCTATGATGGCATCTATAGATAGCGGGGTGGAAGAAGGATAGCCAAGGGCAATATTATTACCAATTGTTCCTTGATATAGCACTGGTTCCTGTTAGACTAAAGTAACACTAGCACGATATTATCTCAATGACTTTGTAGTCGAGTTTATACTATCAAGGAGAATAGCCCCCAACACAGGATCATAGAACCGTTCCAGTAGTGCAATCATTATGCTCTTGCTGCATCCAGAGGGGCCGACCAATGCCACAAAGCTGCCCGGTTATATCTGTTACTAGTAAGCAACTCGCCACGGTAGGCAGTAAGGACCTGCATCACTTATATTTACATTAATGCCTTTTAAGACTTGCAGGCCAGCTTGACGTAGGTAGGAGAAACGAACATCTTGGAATTCGA
Organism: Fusarium sp. Na10; assembly: GCA_002234255.1. NCBI lineage: Eukaryota > Fungi > Ascomycota > Sordariomycetes > Hypocreales > Nectriaceae > Fusarium > Fusarium sp. Na10. Next base: position 67,572 of record NJCS01000257.1, on the reverse strand, counting down.
TTGCCGTAGCATTCTTCTCCAAGGTATCATCTTGCGAACCGTCCTCTCGCATGTCCTGGTCCACTTGCGATCGCACGCTGAGGACGTAGTTTATAGAACTCCGTGCCTTCGTTAGGCTAGTACTAAACTGGAAGAATATCGCGGCAGCTTTACCAGAGAACATAATAGCCATAAAGACAGTATAGAACTATATTAAGCTATATTCGCCAGTTGATATAAGGCAACCACCATACCTGTTTCAGTAAACAGATACAGATAAAAAGGCAAAGCAATATTAATATACTAAAACCCGAGAGCTATTGCTAAGAATAAGATAGACTAACTCAAGGCATACCAGAATATATTCCACCTAAGACCTTTTATAGATCTTTCGGCGATACCCTTAAGAGATTCCTTAAACTTGTTAACAACTCGACGCTCTATAGCCAAAGAAGCGACTGTGCAGATTGCCATAGTTGCCTCCGTGGCTAGTCCTGCGCTTTTAGCAAAGCGCTCGCTATTAAGAGCATCTAGTTTAAACTTAAGGCAGATTCTTAGGTACCCTGTGCCTAATAGCAAAGGTAGAGTACCAAAGATAAGCACAAGCCTAAGTTTCTAGCCAACAGCTATAGCCAAGATGTAGCTAGAAATAACATTAATAATATTAACTATAACTAACCCAATATTCATAGACAGGAGCTCCATTATATTCTGTAGCTCTGTGGAAAGTTAAGACACTAGCGTGCCTGTAGTGTAAAAGGGATCATCGAAAAAGCTCATTTATTACCATATGATGTTAGTAAAAAGCTTAAAACGGTAACTTTTGAGGATATGCTAGGCTTGGACATTGCTAACCTAACTAAAAATTCCATAAGCGAACAGATTTGCCAAAGCCATAATAAAGAATATAAGCAAGAAGAAGTTACCTCGGTTAGTGAGTTCTGACCCTTCTAAGTTAAAGGCATCTATAGCCCGTAAGAAAATCACTGTAAGCGCAGGATAGGTGAGGCCTAAGAATAGTTAGCTTTGGGCTTGAATCTTGACTTAAAGGAACAGCTGTTACCCACCAGCAATGAGGCAAAAACAGAGACTGACGGCGAATAGCCCCCAAAGAGACCGCTGTTCACGGAGAATTATAGCGATACCTCGTATAAGGCTATAGTTCTTTATGCTGCTTAGCTGTTCAGCTAGGACTTCCTGCTAGGGGTTAGAGTCAGCGAGAGATAGAACCTTGTCTAAATCTTTCCTTGCTTTATACTCCCTATTCAGCTCCTGTTGTTAATGTCGCTTGTCGGAATCTTGCCTAAGATTTTGGATTTAAACAAGTTTTGCATATAACCCATCCAGTATCATAAGCTTGTGGTAGGTGCCTTGTTTAATAACCTCTCCTTAAGACATGACCACGATATTATTAGCATTACGGATTGTAGACAATCTGTATATAATCACTAACGTGGTCCTACTAGCTCTAACGTTGTTCAGTGCCTTTTATACCATTTTTTCCGTATTTGGATCCAAAGCGCTCGTCGCCTTATCGAGGAGAAAGATACGTAGGTTCGATATAATGCTACGTGCAATGGCGATCCTTTGCTTCTGACCACCTGATAGCATCCTGCCTCTTTGGCCCACTAGAGTGTCGTAACTCTAGAATTTCCTATTAGCTAACCCATTATTTAGATCCTTAAAGTAGAATGCATATTTACCTTAGGTAGCTTTTAGATAAAATCGTGGGCGAATGTAGCCTTGCAGGCTTCGTACACTATTTTCTCCTTTTCCTTAAATAGAAGAGCTGCTAACTCGGTTACTGTTAAGCCGAGTTTGACGTTTTGGAAAACTGTCCTACTAAAAAGAACAGGCTCCTATAAGTTAACTCGATCTTAGCGCTCTTGTTTTTCTTAAAATGGCCGTGTTTATTATTTACCTATTGCACTAAGCAAACATTGGTCTGTAGCCATTAAACATTTAATCTATTAATATTTTAGCTATCTATAGTAATTAAGCTACTAAATAGGTCGTACTATCTCTCTATTAAACCGATGATTATACTTTTCCTAGAACCGCTAGCGCCTATAAGAGCCGTTATCTTGTTTGCTGGCACTGAGAGATTGACGCCCTTGAGCACGGGAACGTTAAGTCGCGACGGGTAAGCGAAGCATACATCGCGCAGCTTAATGGTACCGTGATAATAGCTTGGTTTAATGCCTTGATCAGAAAGGGGGTCTACCTTGGACTCGCGGTCGATAACTTGGAACAGCTTATGAGCTGCAGCGGCGGCTTTAGAGATATAAACGAGTTATAGTGCTACCTGGGTAAGAGCCTGTGCGGCGACGATAATAGCAAAGATAATACTATATTTTTCGCGATTAATAAGGGTTAGTTATGCAAGTATAAAACAGGAATACCTACGTAATAACACTGCCTGGCTCTGCGATCTTACCTGTGGCATAGCAATGAATACCCTGCTAGAAGGCAAGGGCATAGCCAGCGTAGATATAGAAGAACTCAAAGGAATATAAAATGGATAGGACAGGAGACTTCTTAAGACCTATTTTATGCGCCTATTGCAAAATGGTATCATACCGCTTGGACATACTTTTGAAAGCCCAGAAAGCGTGGATATTTCAAATGCTCGAGAAGACCTCTTCTGCCACCAAGCCGGCTTAAGCATAGATACCTATGCAAGCATGCTCATACTTAGTGTCCATTGTAAGGCTTATCATGACAACAATAAGACTTGTAGGTACGATACAGATAATAATCAGAGTTAGTTTCTATTAAATAACGAATGCAACGATAAATGCCGCTACGAATGTCGATACTGCTTAGACGATTAGTCCCAACTTCTCGGCTATGCCCCTGCTAACATGGTTTCCGTTCGTGGTCAGTTGGCCAGAAATAGAGCCTATATCCGGCAGATCAAAGTAGGCTATCTTCTAGCTAAGGAATTGCTTTAAGAAATAGAAGCGCACATTCCTGGTCACTTGGATCCCAGTAAAGGCAATAAGTACCTAGAAAAGTAGTTATTAATAATACAGCTTAGCAGCTATCAAGGGGTTCTGTTGACTGACATTCCAAGCATAGCTTAGCATGAACTTAGCTATGAATAGGTAAACGAACCAAAGACTGTTAAGAGTCAGTAAAAACAAGCATTGCAGGTCTAATGCAAGGTTATATGCTTACGTGTAATGGTTAACTTTAGATCGAAACTCCTCTAGACTTATAGATCTAGTCACAAAATCGTTAAAAACGGTAACAAACTTGCCAAAAACGATATCCATAAGAGGAAGCAATGTGCCTGTAGTAATCATGTAGATAAAAGCCACGATGTTCAGGCACCAGCCAAGGGTGTCATTATAGGTGAATATACGCTTATTTGGTTGTTCTTATCAGCCGTCAATATCATGCAGAGCCTGAAGCGGTTTGTCTCACCAGGTAACTTCTCAATGGTGAGCCGTCCGACTGGCTACTAGCGGGCGGGCCGTCCTGCGATGAGCGTAACTTGTTGTCAACTTCCTCCATTGCCAAAAGGTCTTCCAGATAGTGCTTGATGAATACTGATTGATGTATACCTAATCAGCTTGGCGAGGGTATTCTTATCTTAAAGTAAAGATTTTGAGTTCTTGGAAGGAGGAGGGTGATAACAACTGACGCCAAGAATTAGTAGTACTTACTCATTCTCACTCATTACCGCGTACCGGGGAAAGTCATTTTTCTTAGCTTGGCGAGACTTAATGTAAACTAGCGTTAGTGCTAATGAAAGCAAGATAAAAGGTTCACTACTAAAATTACGTTATGGACCATGTTTTAAAGGCGCTAATGTCATTTGCTTTAGCAATACAGTACGTAGAGCGAGCAACCCTGGATCAAGGGGCCCTGCTTGCCCCCACTGCTAATTAAACTACGGGTTGTTCTAGGCAATTGACCCTATGAAAGTGAAGCTATGGTCAGATGGATTAATAGAATTGAAGTGGAGACAATATCGTGCCGTGCATATCCCTTTGAGCCTGTAAAGGGACTGGCTTATTAGAAACATACATCATGGCGGTCGCTCGTGGTGGTGGTGTGAACAGTACTACGATTAGGACCAGTTTTTAAAATTCCGGTGGCGAGAAACCCTAACAGTTCCAGTAAAGTTTTCACCCAGTTAGAAGTCTTTAATATCAAATCGCTAAAATGGACTAAGTTACAGGTTGCGTTATCTAGATTGAGTAGGACACTGAACTGCATGCATTACTTAGTGAATATTTATTATATATAATCTATTATATGTGCATATCTCGTTATTCTAGTATCTACAAGAACCATATCTATATGGCCATAGCAATCGATGCAATTAAAACTATATTATCTAATATACGCTCCGTATCTTACAAACTGCTTATCTGTCTTTAATCTTTTAAGATTTTCGTTTCTTAGACAGAGGGCAATGGCAATGTCGCTATTAGCCATCTTAGGCATAAGGAAACTTAACCCTTTAACTGGAATAAACCTTGGCTTCCTAACTGCTTCAGGGATACCTAAGCCAAGGTTGAAGTCTAGTCTATAAATATTGACATTGGACCAAGAGCTGAGTATCATATCGATCAACGTATTGAAATTTGCTGAGGCAGAGAATCGTGTTTTGTTAGGTATGTGACTGAGGAACGTTACGATAGCGCGCGCATGGAACCCCAAATTAGATATTTCCGAATCGAGGGCAGAGCGTAGCTCTAGCGCTACGTTTCCAAACGGCTCTTTAACGAGTTACTGAACAGTTAAGGTTATATATACACTGACCTGGATAGGTCCGGGGTAGATAGGAGAAATGCCAATATGTTTACGGACGTTAACTGTACGAGCTATTATTAACCTTAACAAAATATCTAGGCATGGGCTTTAAGCGCGGGTAACTGATTGCTATATGAAAGCGGTAAGAGCATTATCGGTAAAAATATACTTAGGTAGCCTAATAGTTTCAAGGGACTTCGATTTTAGCTGCTCTAAAGATGAAGAAGTAAAGTTTATATAAGCCCATGTGCACATTGGAGGTTAAGGTGCTTCTGTGTTTGTGTTTGTGGTTGGTGAATTTGCAGGGTCCAAGATAAAGGGTTCCAGTTCGGGTCCTGGAGCCCACGATTCGTCCAGTAGAGGGACGATGTTATGTCTAACCGCATTACCGCTCGATAGCTCCTCGTCCGTAAATAGCTTGCCGTAGCAAGCCTTCAAGAATAGAGAAATAATATGTACTTAGCCAGTTATATCCATAGTATTGTGCTGTGTAACGAATGTGAGGATAAGGCCACTAGAAATAATATTAGCTTGTATAAGGAACACAGGTGCCGATTTTAGTTTCTTCCCGCTAGCGAACGTCTTGCATAGGGCGAAGATGCTCTTATCTAATATGCCTATAGGATAACGAGCTTGCCTTAGATTTTCCATCGTTAGTATCCTAGCAACGTCCCTTAAGTCCTTAACAATAATCCCCGGCGCCTTGCCTGGTTTTGTGAATTTGTATATTCTGGTGTTATCTGGCCTAGAGCCCTTATTAGTGATATCGTAAGTAAGCTATAGGAATCCGCCATAAAGTCGCTTAAGCCCGCTAGTTAACGTATTGATAATCGAATCGTAAGATGAGGCTTTGCTGGTACCGAAAATGAAGCATATCTGAGTATTGATGGTGAAAAATGGCTATTAGCCAAAAATGTTAAGAAGGTCTTCTATTTATTCTGACGTCTTTTTGCGCAAATGTTAACGGTGCTGTTGAATAATCTAAGAATGTTAAATGATAGACTTATTAAGCCAGGTTTTATAATTCGCAGAAAACATGAGTCAGAGCCAATCTTTCCAATTTAAGAGCCATAAACCGGTAATTTGAGTGTTAGGAAGGCGGCACACAGTGGCGGGGTAAACCGTACTAATTCTAAGTCAAGCACTGTACCAATCAGTCTAACTTGGGAAGGTTTCTGTTATATGGTTACCTTTGGGTCGTAAGACTCCTCTGATACTGTTAATTAGGGGCGGGACTAATATCTCTTGTATTATATAATAAGTGTAGCTATGAAGTACTTACGCATCGATCTATTGTTCTATAAAGATTATTTTCTTTAGGTGTTCTAGTATGTTGGGTTGTGCGTCGCACAAAGAGCATTTGTAGGTATACAGGCAATGAACAAAGAATGTAGGCCTAATTAGGTTAAACCCGCTCTTTTATTTCCTCATCCGGGAATAGTATGCGATGACTCATTTTGTCTCATTTGTCCATTTTGGATTCACATTTAACCAAACCAGGCTTCTCCCAGCCATAGTCAGCATGGATGCGGTCAGACCGAAAGAAGGCCTATAGCTACATTTTTTTTTGTCCCGCAAACGCGCGTCACTACTCATATACAGTACTTCTCAGGTTTAGTTTCCAACCTTTCTTCTTCGTTTTACCTTCGTACCCGCTAAATTAGTGAATTCTCTTGCGCTGTATAAGAAACTGAAACTGAAAAGTACTGTACATACACATTACACGGTCCAGGCACCACAGCATAACCCAAAGTTTTCTCAAATTAGGGTGGTACAATACTAGAATATTACATCCACCCTTAGCTATGGCTTTGTTTCCTCTTGAATGTTACGGCTGACTTAACCTGAAACTACACTACTTTCTTAGCATTTCCCTTAAAAAACTAACTTTGGCATCCTTCTTTGCAAGCTGTAACTCCAAGTCATTCCTTTCCTCTTTAACTGCTTCCAATGCCTGCTCTAATTTAGCAATCCGGTCTATTTTCTTCTGACGATATTTCCGTGCCGCAATTGTGTTACGTTGACGCTTATGAATGAGTGCTTTTGATGTTCCATTGCCTTTCTTGCATCGCTTCGAGGAATTTTGCAGGTTTTTAGGGCTTGACGACGACAAAGAGGGCGTAGATCTTATAGTATATGGATTGGAGGTAACACCGTTAAAAAATAGGCCCTGTTCCAGGGCAGATAAGACGGAAGGGAAGAAGCTAGGCACTGGACTCGGGAAGAGTAATGATTCTACTTATGATTAGCTTTAAGCTGGTTTCTGTGAAAAGAGTACAACAGACGTACTATTAGGTTAATCAAAATGAGAAATTGTTTGTATATCCTGACCCCCTTTAATGCAAGCGGCGGGATTCCACATTGGAGCATACGATGCGGCATCATCTGTGAGTTTAGGTGACGGATTGATAACAGATAATATCTGCAAAATCCCTCCAGTTCCCGATTCCCCCTCTGAGCCCGCGAGACATCCTCCACAGGTATGTTCATCTGTCTCCGCGGGCATTGAAAACGGGTTATCTAAGGCCTATTGCCAGGTGGAATCTGCTAGCCACGGGGCAGATAGGGGCAGGGCGGGCGAACCATAATGCTTGGCACATTGTGGACAACATTGTTGCAGAGTTGAGAGCCGGCCTCAGAGTGAGGCCGAGAAGAATGTCAAGGAATGTAGTAGAAGAGCGTGTGCAACGAAGTTGGCTTGGGGGAAAGTGAGGATGAGATAGAGGGGAAGAACGAAGGAAAACACGAAAAGGGACGTGAGCAAGCAAAGCATGGCAACCAATTCAGGGAGGTCAATCACGTGTTATGAGTTCATTCTGAGCCATTTCGTTAGTGCGAGCTGAGCCCTGTATACGCATTAGTGCATATGTATATCCAATCAGCTAATATCGAGGCAAAAATTCATCCCTTCCCAGACTACCCACTACCCTATACCAGATAGTCATAGATGGAGGTCTACTTTCTAATAGCAGTGGATTATCCCTAAAACTAACTATCTATAACGTACATGATAAGCGAGTGTCTCAGACAAGCAAGTGTCTCACGTCACTTTACACCTAAAAAGCTGACTTTTCAAAGCTTATATATGTTACGATTCGTGTCCGTAACAGCGCTATAAGGCTTCTATAAGGCAACTGTAGCACACCCATGATTGCTTGCATAGCNNTTATGGCCCGATCTTTTGCCCTGTGGTTTAACGGCTTGTGCAACCGTTACAATATAGAATTCAAGCTAAGTCTAAAAAAGCTAAAAGCTGTATAACTTATTTTTAACTAGATAAGAAAGCTATATACTTTATTAGAGAATTATAGCTAAATTATTTATAGAGTTATTAAAGAAAATCTATTTATACTGTATTTTAGCAGGTTTTTTATATAATATAATATCAAAAAAAATTAAAAAAATAATATTTTAGTTTTAAAAGCTATACTACTTAAAACTATTGTTAAATACTGGTGAAAATGAGACTGGCTAACCAGCTGACCAAACTACCGGTCAGAGAGCTGTCTCAGCACTGTAACAACCTCTTAGATAGGTCATTACTAAACAGATAGAAATAGGGTTCCAACCCAACTATCGGACAGAGAGCGGAATACACACAATAGACCCCTATATCTGATAACTATAGTTTTTAATATTTTCTATTATTTTATTTTAGCTAAAAAAGTGTTATAGGGTAAGCTGTTTTAAGTAGCACAGTATAGTGAGACACTCGCTTGTCTGAGACACTCGCTTATCATGTACGTTTAATCTTTATCTATACTCTATGTATTTAAAGCTTAATCTATCAATAAGGCCTGGCAGGTGCAAATGCTATAGGCATATACTTAATCTCATTATGCAAGCCTTTCTCTTTATTAAAGGCACCAACTTATTTAAGCTAGAGTCTAAAATTAATAGCATGCGTGGCCTTATTGAACAGAATCTGGATCATTAGTGCATAAAGAGCCCGTTAATAAGCTCTGCAATATCATTAAGTTTATGCAGGCATTGCCCTAGCAGAGTGAATAGTTTAAGCGAATTGCCTGGGAGCAGGATTATAAGGGATATCGGCTTTACAAGGAATCTACAGCTGAGCTCGAGGTTGTTATAAATAACGAAACGCGGTAGAACTTAACGTACATAATGATTAAGAGGGCTTTACAAAAGCAAATAAACATCAGTACATATCTGTTTACGATTTAAGAGGAGGAAAACGAGGTAAGACGTATCCTGGCGGATGATATATTATCTAGCGAAGAATGGTCGGTTCTTGGCGAAGTAAACGAGATTTCAAATCTATATACCTTCAGACAATACAGAGGCAAGGCTTAGGTAAAAAGTAACAGCTATTAACGCCTATGGGAGGTGTTAATAGGAATGGAATACCTGCTAGAGCACTTTAAGGACTGGAAAGTCTTCTATAGTAAAGTTGTGCAAAGATAGTAGGTAAAACTTATCTTAATGCCGCGGAGCGGATTAGAACGGAACTAGTAAAGCGTACGCTATCTCCCTGCCCGCTTTAACGAAGATAAGGTTTACGCGCTACCGCAGCGGATCTAACACACGTGATTTATAGAATCTGTCTTACTGCTGTATTCTTGGGCTAAATATTCTATAGCAGAGAAGTAATTATAATCCAAGACTTTGTAAAAGAGCATATTACCAGTAGACCATTAAGCCTATATCTGGGTATTAATTAATAATAGGTGGAAGAAGCTGAATGAATATTATGATAACCTTGGATAACCTCCCTTATTTATAGTAGTAATTATTCTTTATCTAAGGTTTGAGGTTAGCTGGTGAGAGGTCACTTGGTCTCTGAGGAACAATTCGTTTTAATGTGCATGAGGGGGATGACTTCGCGTAGGGGCCTTTACCTATAGAAATAATATAGAATATCAATCGAATTAAACAAATTAACTATAAGCTCGAGGGCTCCTAATGAAATCAATATCGAGGACAAAGTTGATTTGATTAATATATATCGAGCATTGCGTGTTCCTCTGACGCTCTAGCGCGTTGCCGCTTTTCCTTCGCGCGCTACTCAGCTTCTCGCAGGAGTCTTATCAACTCTTCCACACTTAAGGATTAAGGATCTATCTATAACATGTAGGATTGATATTGTGGTAAGGACCGATTATAAAAGGTAGATATTTGCATTACAAATGTATGTTTTGTGGTTTTAAAGCTTGGCCTAATTGAAGTAGAGCCCCTTATATTAAGAAGGGTTACCCAGCCTAGAATTATTTAAGGTAAGATCTTTATCAGGGGGCGCATAGGGAGATCTCATTAAGAGTTATTAGTGTGCTGGACTTATGAGGTTTGGCTTTGCCCGGCTTTATAAATTTCATTAAAGTCCCGGAAAGCCACTAATCAGCGAAATCAATAGCCCAACTCCTATCGAGATAATTTTATTACTGGACCTAAAAAGGATTGGTTTCGCAGCAATCTTGTCCAGCATTTCTACAAAACAGTCAGCGAGGCTGGTTTCGTTGCATTTGCGTGCCCTTCCGCAGCAGGGCCGTTTGTATTCAGGCGGTTTGATTACTGCAATATGTTTCTATATGGGGCGACTCATCAGGACAGTGTTTCTCTGCATTCTGGTTGAAAGCTTGCAAATCTACATACACTAAGTAATAAATCATTCCAGTCCTTGCATAAGCGCTATAATCTCTTTTCCTATACGATCCATAAAGACTCGACTTTCCTCCTTATCTATCAGTCCTCCCTGCATACGGACACCAAAGCCAATCGTGTCTATTAGAATATCAGGTGCAACGTTAATGTAAATATTCTTTTTAAGTAAGTAGGATATGTCGAGCTTGAAAATCGATATGGCGGATCTGTCGTTATCTAAGAAGGGCTCTGATGGCATGAAATCGGTAGGTACGCCAATAGGTAGGTATTCTAACAATCTCTTTAGTTAGTTTGACTCTAGAGTATTTTCGGTGGCTTAAGATAGGGGTTATATCTAAAGTAGGTTTAACCACACATTAAATAAGTATAAAAAGGTATCCTCAGTGCCCTCCCTCCAATGGAGTAGAATATCACGTAATGAACTTTGTTTGTACAGTACACGTTCTGCTAGTGTAGCCTGGATTGACTAGGCCTTTTCACTAACTTAAATAGACTTAGCCTCTCCCTCAGGTAAAGCATCTTAAATAGTAAGAGGTATGACGTTAAGACAAGGGCCAGTCAGGTAATCGATATCATTAAAAGCAGCTAATTAACCAACTTGGTATAGACCTAATATTGGGCTTAACAGGCCAGTATCTCGAGCAAGAATACAAAAGACTGCAAAGATAACAATACTTTAAAGCGAGACGTTTAAGGAGCAACAGACTCTGTCTAAATATCTAAAGTTCTTAACTGTCTCCCAAGCGCCAATAAACAACTGCCTATTATTTTGCAACATCTTATCTTTAACCTAGTCAGCGCAAGAAGATTTAATAAGGGTAGGAGCGCTATGACTAACTACTAAGCGCCAATAGGTAGGCTTATCCAGCTCCTTTAATAACTGCAGTGTGAACTTAATAAATAAAGCGAAATCAGGCCTAGGTATAGATTTTACTTAGCAGTAATAACCTGTTAATTTATCGATAAAGAGAGGCATTGTCTATACATTATATATGGCATGATTTATAAGAATATAAATTCCATCTTTATTGCCAGCCTTAAGAAGGAGAAGTCATACAGGTGGCATCTCTAGAGACAACGGTTTCAACGTAGCCTCCCGTGCCTAAGCCATGGCAAGATTCTCGAGGGCTTCTGTAGAGGTTATGACCTAAAATATGCCATCATTGCGGTCACATTCGCTTAAGACGACTTGAATGACTTCAGAAGGCGAGATAGTATAAAAGCAAGTCCTCAAGATCAGATTGTTTTCACGCAGTAAGAACCAAGCGTCTTTTATAGTTTCTACATCAATACGCTCTAAGCATGAAAATGGCCATGCGGGCTTAAAGAGTATCTGCCTAGTCTGTAGCCATAAAGCAAGATAATACATTTAGCCGCTAAGGCAGGGAAGGATCTTATTAATTGCATTTGGCTTTAACCCTAACTGAGCAATAATATCCTTCTTAATACTGCTGTACTCCTCGATAAGTAAGTCCTTATTGGTATTTTCCTAGTGCATAGCCTGGACTCGTAGACTAATACCATAGAGGGTACCTCTCTAAAGAATATTAGCAATGCCTGCTTTAAGACCTGCAGCACGGCATAGGGACGCAATACAAATCGCAGAAAGTGAATCCAACCCGATACTAAAGATGCTTATATCTGGTTAAATGGCTTCTATTGACACTTTGGAAACTTAGGATAATATGTCTTGGATAACGGGCTTATAAGACGGCGCAGATATATCAGCCACCAAGACCGCGTTGTCAGTGGACAAGCTAAGGCTAAGGGGTAAGGTCTAAAGCTTGTCTAGGAATATTATTACGCATCGCAAGGGATGTTTAATAATATCGCAGAATGCTTAGCTGAAGCCTTTGAGGGCCTGGTCGAGATCCCCTTAAGCCATGACTTCTCCTTGGCACGAGGCGCGAACCGTGATTGCTTTGTCTGTTTATTCAACCTCGATACTCATCCTGTACTTGGACTTGGGAATGTAGTTATCCGTTATATAGGGTATCTAAATATTGCTATCTGTTATATTATCCTGCAATGTCTGTATACTCTTCTGGAACACGAATAATATATCGACTAATGTAGCCGCACTTAGCACACCTTTACTTCTTAAAGACTTCTAAACCTCATGCAAAGGCATATGCTCATAGCTCTGTGCCTTAATAGTGAATTTTTGTATCCTCTGAACTATATTGCGATTACTAATGAATGTAGGATCAAGCATTACCCTCTTAGCCACTGTATTAAAGAGAGGTCCAACCACACATTCGGCCTTAAGTCCCAAAGATAAGCGCCCAGCAAGAACTTAACCAAATGCTACGTCCCGCTTCCCTATTATCTTAGCAAGAACCTTAACATAGGCAAGAATGGCAATACTTTGCACTGTGACTTCTATCTCTTTGCAGCTCTTAAATATATCCATTATATCAAGCTTAATCTTGGTTTTAAAATAGAACATTTCTAAAGATAGTTAATGATAAGGAGATAGCGGTAGCAGTGTTGCCTTATAGCCTTTAAAAGTCTTGGTCCAGAATAGGCAAGCCTTAGTCTGGTCTTGCGACAGGGAACGGATTGCATCTACAAATAGTAAACAATTTAGTAATAAGACGCCTTAGTATACTGAAGCTAGGTCGTCGAAGATAAATAGCATCGAGATACCGTCATAAAGTGCATAATGCATAATAATAACCAAAAGCCTTCCTTTACCCTTATTAATAATCACAGGCTGAATTGGTGGTCTGGAAAAGGCCGATTCTGTATTCAATTTCATATATGGCATGACTGCCTGGGTGATATTGGTACCCGATAGAACAGTGATTTCCTGCCAAGTGGCTAGGACGTCGCTATGAACGGTACCAACCTAGGAAAAGTCTATCTCAGGAACAGGATAGAATGATATACGCAGGATATCATTAGCCATGACCGTAAGGCGATAAGCTTCCTTCAATTAATCAACACTAGTCGATTCTGCAAGTCTTACAATGTGCAGATAAACATAAACAACCCCATTGGATCTAATGGTTTAAGTAATCATAGCAGTCTGTAATGGACTACACTTAAAGACGGAGTTGATTGTATTGTCTAGACTGAGCCGTTCTACTTGAGATACAAAACCGTCGAGCTGGACATTATTATTGCAATTAGACCGTAGCGGGCTCGGAACTTCAGCCGCGGCTTTCTCAACAATACTGCAAGCTAATGCCCCGATGCAAGGGAAACGTATTACCTTGGCCAACGAAACAGAGACCCCTGTATCACGAAGCTAACTGGAGAATCGTATGGCGGTCACCAAATCCAGTCCCAGACTCAAGAATGATGCGTTCCTAGATATCTGCTGGCCTTCTAGACCACAGAAACGCTTCACAATATTGCAAACCTCGAGCTCTAGCTTCAACTACGGATAATTGTCCCAGTCTTTCTTGGTGTCCGTTATGGCGGTGGCACCTAACTAGGAAAGATTAAGAGATTTAAGGGAAATAGATAGATTTGATACCATGGCAGATAGAATTAGGTCCATCTTTGCTATAAGGTCTTGAGCATTGTCTATCTAGCCAAAAGCTGATATGAAACTACAAGTTATGCGAACATACTTGTTCTTTTTATCCGCCTCTACCTCTAAGGCAAAAGGATAGTCAGAAGGCATGTTACTCTCTATCTCCTTCTATAAATCGTGACTTTGATCTTGAGTAGATCTGGTGAATAAAAACAGGCAGTCGAAAATGGGGCCCTTTGCTTTGATTTACCGCTAGATATATTGCAGAGATATATGTTAATAATCTAGGGCCTTAGAAGTACCCTTGTGCATATACTGTACAACGTCTTCTACGGAAGATAGCTTTTCCATGTTGAGTCTGGCAGGAACAGTAGTAACACATGGTAAAAGCATAGAGTTTGCTCCTGTGGCTGGAAATACCCTTTTAGAAAGTACAATGCCATAGGTTACATCAGACGTGTTTACTGCATTAGCCAAAGTCAAAGCAAAAACTGCCTGAATTAGTAAAGATACTGTAGATTTCAGGCAAGCTGCGCAGCTCTCGAGCTAAGGGAGGGATAGCAATAGCGTCATAGAGTGGGAATGCTAAGTAGAGTCTACTACAGGTCTCTTGAAAATCGTTAGTCTACAACCAGCAAGCATCTAGCGCCAATACGATTTAGATTTTTCTATATTCTAGGAATAAACATGCTTAATAAAGGTCTTAGGTAATCCTCGCTAAGGCAGCGTCACACCTAGTAGATATTACGCTACAAAATCCTGCAGTAATATACTAAGTAATATGCCGTTATAAAGACTGTAGTGTATCGAGATAAATAATACTAGTGGTTATCGAGAGACAGTAGTAACTATGTACAAGATACAAAGCGGTAGAATAGACCCCATATTATTGATAATATCCCAACTAATTGCATCCTGGCGACTCTAGAAGTCTGCCATGGCTACCTCCAGGTTATTATATTGTCTCTCGTTCCAGTTACCGCAACGGTTAGGTTTAAGTACGACCTGTATAATCTCCGACGGCAATAGAATAAAAACTGTTTTTAATATTTCAGTCTCCTTAATAGTATCCTGCTATGCGTTTTAAAGACGGGCTAGGTTAATAGATAAGTTTATCTTTAGTACAATATAGTTAATATAAAGACCTGAATTGCTGTTCATAGAGCGAGCTACAAGACCCTCTTGAAGGGGCAAACAAGGTCTTACAGACGCTATAGATGACTTATATATGTTAGATGTTTGACTTTTAAAGAACTTAGATTCTAACTTCAAGAGTCTCCTCTGCACTTCTAATGATAAATCTGCCTCTGACCCTGGGTTTGTATCCCATGAAAGGCAAGCGAGCTGTTCCACCACAGGGTTACTTATAACAAGTGCCACGAAAGCGGACAGGCCAACATTTCGAAGACGGACCGAGAGATTGATTGCACTTAAGCTGTCGATGCCAATCTTGAAGATGTTGGTATGTGGATAGATTATAGACCGGTCAATTGTAACCGTATGGCAGATCGCGTCGGCGACAACCTCTTCGTCCGTTGTTAATTCTCTGCCCTTATTTAGAATGTCATGTGTAGTCTCGTTTCCACGGAGAATTTTAGGCAAGGGGAGACTTGTAAACAGCTCTTGCAGAAGCTTGCTGTTTACCTTGTCCGACATGGCAGCGAAGGGTATGCAGTTGATAGGAAGGACAATTTCTGGCACTATATAACTGGGCAGCTTCCGGCGGCACATGTCTTGGAGATCCTTGCCTAATGTACCAATGTCTGCTGAGATGATTAAGAGTGGATCCTTTACATTACATCGCTGCTATTTTAAGCGCGCAATGAATAAGACAAGCTACTGGCGCGCAAGGCCAGGATATTTGGTAATGATAGTGATAACGTCAATCGAGGCTCTAGAAGACGTCCTTAGAACCTTAGAAACTTTGCTTAACTCGAGTCGTTGGCCACGGATCTTAGTTTGATCATCACTATGCCCAAGGTACTCGATACTACTATCTGCCATGATTCTTCCGATATTACCAGTCCAGTACATTTTTTCATAGCCAGGTCTAATAGCAAATCCTTTGGCATTAAGTCTATTTAAATATCCTTTCCCGATAAGATCTCCTGTGAAGCAAAGTTCCCCTGTCTGCCCACAGAGAGCATAGTCAAGACTATCAGGAAGAAGAACATAGTAAGTACAGGAAGTCAAAGGAAGTCCAATGTTACGCAAAGTAGTATATTTATAGACCGGTGCAAATAAACATCCAATCGTTAGCTTAGTAGGTCCGTAAGTATTCATAATTGCCACTTGACTTGCGCAGCCCTATATATCCAAGACTCTTTAGGAGATCTTTTCTTTACCAACACTCAAGAGTCTAAGACTTAGGCAATCTTAGGGACGGATATTAGCCTGATCAAGCAAAGACAGAACAAAACCGGCATAGGTGATCTCCAACTTAGTAAGTGTTAATCTAAGGTCATCCATTAGTAATAACCGTATGCCAGTAGATGTTGCCATGCCGTGGCGCTATAGAAAGAACATTTCAGCTATATAGGGATCAAAAGCTCAACTAGCTTGGCCTAACCAGCGTCCCTTGCCACCAAGCTTAAGAGTAGCTGGTGCAATCTGGCAAACAAACTCGGACAGAGATTCGATAAAAGTAAACAGATTAGCTCGAGTAATTATAATACCCTTAGGCTTGCTGGTTAATCTAGAAGTGTAAAGAATGTATATAGTATCGTGAGGATCGGCTATATAGGACATGTTCTCGAACAGCAAGGCCAGTAACTCTTATTGGACTAATGACTCATCAATGCATACGATTCGATATTGGCTTAGTGCGTCTTGAAAGGTCAAAGTAAAAGCAGTCTTAGTAAATATAACAGGAACATTACTATTCTTGATCATAAATGCCTTGCAATTATCTAGAAGTCCTTTATTAATAGGAAGATAAGCGTTGCTAGATTTCATAATTCCAACAAGCACTGGATAGGAGGCAAGGTTTTAATGAAAGTATAGAGCAACTGTCCGGTTCTTGATCCCATAGCGGCTAAGATAGGCTGCAAATCGATTTACAGCAGCATTAAGCTTACCATAGCTTATCAAAAGTTGCTCAACTCCGGCCTCTGTGATTAACAATGCCTCTTTAACTGCTGTCTACTCGGGATACTGCTTAGCGTTGATCTTGATCCAGCGTACTGGACTTAAGTCTGCTAACTCCTTCACAGTATCGCTTAGGCTAGGGGCTAAGATTAATAGCAAACTCTTTTCAATAAAACTAGGAAGAGATTTTAAAGGCACCTCCGGGTTACAGAGCATGGCGCCAACTAGGGCATCGATCTGGTGGGTGAAGATGGCTAATTGCTCGGAACTCATAATAGTATTCAGCAACGATGCTTCAAGGATAACTATACTATCTGGATCCCAGAACACGCTTAAAGCCATAGGGTACTTAACAGTCAGCCTAAAGTCATCTTACTTAGGGTTCTAGATAGTTCCAGCAGAGGCAGCCGTAAGATTTACTTCGTTACTGGAGTGGAATGTAAATACACCGGGGTACAGAGAGTCGCCTCTTTCTTTATTTAGGAGCTTGCAGATAACTTATAAGCAAATATAGCAATACTTCTTAGTATTCATAGACAAGTAATACTGTTCTGCTAGAACCTCCCTCACTGTGCCTATTAAGTTAAAGGGTATAGGAATAACTGAAATAAAAGGTCCGATAGTACGATCGACATCTGCATCCAACATGCAATTCAATAGCGTCTCTGCAAATACTATGCCAGGGCTTCCTAGGTAACTTAACAGTATAAGTCTAAAGGCAGCACGCATAACAGATGTAACGGATAAGATACCGAGTTTAGTAGCCTTTGCTTTAAATTGCATAGCGGGAAATAAAAGTTGAACTGTCTGCGTGATAAATTTGCAGTCCTTTCCCTACTCAGGCGTTATTCTCTTTCCTATAAGGTCCAGCCATAAAGGTACTTTAAACTCTGCATACTTAGAAAGTTCCTATTCCTAGAAATCCTGCATATCAAGACACGCTTTCTCACTAGGAAGCACGATAAAAAGGACATTTCAGAGTTAGGGTCTGCTAGGTGCCTTAGCACCGTATATACAGCAGACATTATCCGTAATATATGCAAGCGACTGGCCGTTATATAATACGTAATAGACCGAGAAGACTATGGTTTTCTCTCTATAACTGTTAATAATCGTAATAGCCCACGGTAGACACTAGAAGTAGCTTACTTAACGTCTATCCTGAAGTGTAGCAATTCTTTAGTGCAAGTCTTATTAATAACTCTTTTTTATATACTTAATATACTCCTAGTTAACCTCATATTACTCATAAATAATTTATAAAATAGTGGAATTATTTTCATAGCTAAAGATCTGTTTCTGCAGTACAGTAACTAAAAGGAAACTAATCCTAAGAGCCTTATTGCTCTAATAGACAGTCGCCCATACCTGCTTAAGTTTATCAATATCTACGTCTAAGTAAAGACTAAAAGACTAATAGCTCTAATACATCTCCAAGGTTTTTAGTATTTTACTAAGGAAACTTTCTTAAATAGCCCTAGCAGGGCAGACAAAGAAACTCCCAGGAATTAAGGCCGACGCGTCTCGGTACTATTCCCGATTAAATTGCTTGAGATTAAGCAAGTTCTCTACGTGCAAAGTCTTAGACCACAAACTAGCCACAAGGACCAGATCTTTTACAGTTTTGCATTAAAGAACATTAACAACAGAAAGGCAGTAACCAGCTTTGTTTAAGCATAAGGCAAAATAAATGGCTCTAATAGAGTCAATACCTAAACTGCAAAGCCTACTCAACTTAGTAAATAAGGTTACCGAGACATTAGATAGCAGTGAAATGTTCTAAATAATACTATCTTACAATTTACAATCAATCTTATCGGCTGGCCCTTCGGGGTTCTTATTCTGAACATTATAAGCTTTCTCCTAGCTACCCATATCTAAGCCTGCGTATAGAGCCTAAAGCGTACGTCAATCTGCCTTAGCTAACTGCGTTTTGGAAATGCTCGGAATAATAACGAAAATAGATAGTTTTATATAATCCAGGAGAGTAATAGAAGCCGCTCTGATTACAGAGCGAGCAATGCTAATTGCAGTGTCATTTAAGAGGATAGTCCCTGCTACTTGGCCGGGCTTGACAGCTTATAGTGCAGCAATAAAAGCCATAATAGCGTTATTAGGTCGGTTAAGAGAGTTAAGAACCATGGTTTTGATGGATTTAGCTAATAGATAATAATAGCGTAGAGAAAAACTGATTTCACTAAGCTTAATACGAATACTGCCAAGTTTAATAAAATCATCTACTTAACTAATATATTCTAGCAAACTATCTAAAAGTATACAAATAAGATCTTTAGTATAATAGAGAATTTAATTTACTTCCTCATTCCAGATATACTTTTCCTTATTCATTTTAAGTTGCTTTAAATAGCCAGGAGATAGCTAAGGACTACCTAGTACTAGCTCTCTAATAGTATGCTTTATAATGAATTTCTTATTATGCGTAATGAATACGGAGACGGATTTTAAGGGCCAGCTAATATTTACGCTCTTAATATCCTTATGCTTGTTTCTAAACTTATAAAGGGTAGAAACAATTGTTACCTTAGCCGGACTATATATGTTAAAGGCCCTCATGTTCTGTCCCCAGTTATCAGCAATGGGCTGCAGAAGCTTCTTGCTAATCATGGTGATGGTCTATAGAGTAATGAAACTACTTCTCTAGAGACTAGCCAAGAACGTAGGGGTAAGATAAGCATGAGTAGCACCGGTCACGTTAGCAAGCTCCGCAAATAAACCAAGCATTACATCTCGAGGTACAGAAATTAACACTCCGCCAAAGCTCTATATAAAAAACAAGTCCTGGATAGAGATATTGAATGTCAGTTATAAAAATTAAAGGCATTAAACAGGCTATCCGTCTCGCATTCTGGGAACTGCTTTAATTAAAGCATTAATACTTATATAAGCAGACGAATGACTAATAGGTACACCCTTAGGAGCACCAGTAATACCACTAGTCCAGATTATATATACTATCTTAGTTAGATCTGTGATAGGTAAGTTGCTAGCTTGGATATTTATATCGTACTTAGATCCTTACGTAAAAGGGAACATATTGATAGGTGTAATGCTATTAGGTATGGCTCCCTCTATTCGAATAGAGTCAGCAGACAAGACTAGAACCAACTGTGTTTTAGTTTAAATAATAAGCTTGTAGCGACGCTGGGTAGGAGAAAACACATCTAGAGAACACTAAGCACCACTAGCCTTTAGAGTACCTAAGATGGCTACATATAGCGCTAGGCTTTTCTCGATATGGATAGGAATAACGGTTCCTGTTAATAGTCCTAAGATAGACACTATATAGTTCGTAAAGGACTGGGCTTTAGCATTAAGCTTAGCATAAGTCTAATAGATATTAGCTAGGCTGTTATTATTAAGAAGATTTCCTTTAAAAAGTAGAGCATAGTTATTAGGGTCTAACTTTACGTAAGCTTTAAACTAAGAGTAAATAAGGCCATTTAGCGCAAACTCTTAAGACTCGAATGGACAAAGGTAGGATCTTAGTGACGTATCCTTAATAAAAGAGTTTCCCAAGAAGCTCTCGTTTGGTTACTGTAGGATGCGGGAGATGATAAGACTTATCTCACGAAGCATCAGCTTGGCAGCGTTACAATGCATACATTCATTATTAAAAGTAGCCTTGATTATTAGCCGCAAGTTACTTCCTGGCCAGACTTCCACTATAACTGCGAAGTTATTCGCTATAGGGGGATGATAAATAGAAGACTAGAGCCTGTTAAATGCAGACCTAGCATTGAATTCCTGGTAAGCTAGAAGTGTATCATAAGGGAGGCAGCTATCTGCTGTAACTACCAAGCGAAGGCAAGGTTGAAGATAGGACAATGATATAGTATTTAATAATACGAGAGACTCTGCGACGGAACGGTTAGTCCACTCCGCTCCACTGTATTAATCGTCCTTTAGTATGAGGCGGATGGGGATAGTAGTAAATGTAAGGCTGATACAGTTCTTAGTTCAAGGATCCAGTCTCCCTAACACTACGCTTCCAATTATAACATCTTTTTCTAGTGTTTCAGAATACGCTAGCAGTATTGAAGCCCATACCGCTTAGAGGACAGAGAGAGGCGTTACGCCTATGCTCTTAGATGCCCTTTTTAGCTCGCTGGACCCGATATGCAAGTTAACCTTAACTATATAAGTTTTAGGACTTGAACCCGGGCAATTTGGAGTAAGTGATAGGAAAGCGACTAGCAAGTAACCTTCTAGATACTTATTCCAGAACCGCGCAGTCACCTCGGAGTCGGCCAAGAAATAATAATACACAATATAGTCCAAGGACGTGCGCTCTTATAAAGGCCTGCCTTCATAAGTATCAGTGAAATCTTACAAAAGGATTTACAGAGAACTACTATCAAAGATACTATAGAACATACTTAGTACAACAGTGAACTGACTCGTGAAGGAGACAAGAGAAATGTGCAAGGGATTCGTACTAATATCAATTTTAGCCTTAGCGTTTTGACAGGCCAGCTTAAGAGCGGTATTATAATCTCTATGTCCTAGACTAGGGCTATATGTACTCCAGGTAGGTTTAACCAAGTCATCACTCGGCTTGAGAATGCACTAGGCGAAAGGAGACATGTTATTATCTAGATAGCAAAAGACTGTCCTGAAAGAGTCGTAGCTACTTATTACAGTATCCCAGGTGCATTTTAACTTTTAGATATCTATGCTATTACGGACGGACATGACGGAATAGTAAATATAGGCCAGGATCAAGCTAACTGTGCTATTTGAGCTTTATATAAAGCTGGCAAGTATCCCTGACTGAGTCGCTGTAGTTGGCAGCACCGCCTGAATCTGATCCTTACGCACTCTAAGTTACTTGGCGCAACCGGATAGGTTTCTCCTAGCGAAAGAATCAAGACTCCTCTAAAGTTGCGCTTCATCTACAGCGCTCTTTGAGCTCAAATCTTAGGCTTGAGAGGCAAGCGTAACCTTGGCTGCCAAAGCTTTAAAAGTTCTAGATTAGAGGATATCTCCAACTGCCAGCCCTTTTATTAAGTAATCTCTCAATTTTTAAAGAAGTTACACTACTCTAAGACTATCCAGACCAAGCAATGCCAGTGATATCTCTGGGCTGATAGAAGAGTTTAATTTACTGATAGTCTTACTAAGCGCTATTATAAGAATAGTCTAGGTCAAGCTCTGTAAAGGTTTACTGTATGACTTAGGCTCCTCCTTGGCGGTAGGCAGACCCTGAGACTTACTGGAAGCACTAAACGTTTAATATCTATCTAATAGAAATATCTTAAAGTGGACTTTCTTACAATTGACTTTGCCAGAGCTCGATCGCGGCAGACTGTTAAGGAAAATGTATCTTGAGGGCTATATATAGGCAGGCAAGAACTTATCGCTAGTGCAAGAGCAGCTGCTGACAATAACCTGTCTTTCACCTAATAACTGCGTATTCGCTACAATGCAGGTAACAATCCGCTTACTTCCCTCCCGGTCACCACTTACTTTAAAGATTGCAGCGACTAACTCAATCACTCCTAACACAGTGGCAAGAACCGACTCGATCTTACCTAGCTCTACACGGCGTCCACTCAGTTTAACTTAATCCAAGCTAATACGCCTAAGGAACTCAATAAGCTGCCAGCCAGACTTATCCCAAATAATGCGCGCCATATCCCCAGTTCGATACAGTCGACCATACTCCGTACTTAAGATATAGGCCTTAGCCGTCTTTTTAGGCCAGTGTATATACCCCTCGCTTACTTATGGGCCCCCTATAGCAAGCTCTCTAACAAATCCAGTCGGCATTACTTTAGGTACTTGACTTTTATGATCCAGAATAAACATAGAGCATGTTAGAAGGGCTTTACCGATAATTGATCCCCGAACTAAGTACTCAACCAGCGCCAGAACTGTGCAGTTAATAGCAGCTTTAGTCGGTCCGTAGAAATTAGCTAGGGTGTAAGGGGTATCTGGTGATCGTAGGCCAAAGTTATTAATCACGTTTCAATTTAGCTTTTCTCCTATACACTATAGGGACTTTAGTGTATAGAGGTGAGATAGTTATAGCAATGTAGCTAAGCTAGGGGTAACCATTATGATAGTTGCCCGTGCTTTGTTAATTATCTCTTCTAGATCTGTTAAAGTGAGAATCCGTAGTGCAGCATATAGTGTTCCTCCGTTACTCAAGGTAACGAAAATTTCCATAATAGAAGGATTAAAGGTTGGTGCTATAAACTGGAACCAGCGGAAACCGCCATAGTGCCTTTTTGGAAGAGCAATGGCTATCGAATGTGACCCAATTGAGCAAGTTACTGCCGAATGAGATACTTGGACTCCCTTAGGTTTGCCAGTCAATCTGCTAGTAAAAAGCAAATAAGCCAAACGACTACTAGTAAACAGCAGTAGCTAGAAATTGAACTCTGGGTCTTTAACAGATATATCTTGGTTTAACAGGGCTTTCTATCTAGATATCTAAGTAACATTAATCCAGGTTGTCTGCATACCCTGGTTAACCTATACGTCTGGCTTTCTACCGATACCAAGAACAACAGGAGGCATTATGTCCTGAATAAGCTCCCAAATCCGTTCAAAAGGAGCGTCCATTGGCAACGGGGAGAATGCAAGGCTAGCTTTAAGAATAGCAAGGTAGGAAATATATAGCTCGGGAGAGGTTAACATATAGACTAGGACAATGCATTAACCCGTTGCAATTGTATCTTAAGATATAAGGTTAAGCAAGTGGGAAGCTAAATAATTAGCCGCCTTATTAAGTATCCCATAGCTTAAGACTTTATACTACGCAGGTTCCTCCAGGCTCGAGAGGGACAAGAAGAAATCTAAAGCGGGAGAGTTTGGACTTATAGAAGCCTAATACTTAAAGCTAGCATATAGATAAGTCGCCAAGGGGGCAATATCCCTATTGCTGCTAAATTGAACAGGTGGTTCCAGCAGAGGGGGGTAATTAAGGACAGATAACTTGGAGGCAGAGATATTAAAATATTCAATGCTAGAAACAATTTTTAAAATGAAGATCTTAAGCAGTTACGCAGCCGCCGATTCAGGGATGTATTGAGAAGGGTAGGAGATATTAGTAACAGCTTTATTTGCTGCTGCGCTTAGTAGAATATACAGAATAAACAACTACCCTAAAGTTAGCCTTAAGTGCAGCAAACACCAAATAGGATAAGTAGTTCTTATATCTTGCCGCCTTTTCAGTGCAGAATCGTCATTAGAATTAAAGTTACGCAAGTCTAGAGCGAATTGAATCTCATCTTCGTAACAACATAACATATCTAACTCGTCCCAGCTAAGCATAAGAGGTACATGCTCTTGCTTGGTACTCTAATGAGTAATAGCAGAGACAACTGACATAGAGGCTGATAATAATTCGGGATCTGAATCTCGGGCAAGGATAAAAGCAACCTTATCTGCACTAGTTAAGCCAGACATAAATCAAGCGTAAGTCTTAATAAGAAATTTCTCGTTGGAAACTTTAAAACAGCATGGTATATCTATTGCTTCTGCGAAACCCTTAGAGTGTTCCGCAGGGGACGCCAAATAGTGATCGATAGTGTCCAGTAATGGCACTTTTATAGCTAGAGGTGTCCCAGCAGGTTGTTTATCGCATACGATGATTAGTATTATGTTTTTTAGAGAAGGAAATTAAAGACTAAAATAAAGTAAATAATTTTTATTTTAGTTTTTTTTAACAATAAAATCAGAAGACATTTAAAGTCACGTTAGATCCTAATTTCACTTCCTTATATAATTATATAAAGCTCTCATAGCCTCTCTATAGAACGTTAACTAACATAATCTTGACAATGACCATCTTGGTAAGGTTGTAACAATTACTTATAGGCACGCCGATACCGGTGGAACTGATGTTATAAATCAAGTCAATTAAGGCCCAAGATGTTATCCTTGGAGTTATTGCGTTAATTAAAGCCATGCGGGAAATGGAGAGCAGGCCGTGGTATATCAACATTTGGCCCTTTTATTAGCGGCCGGAAATGTTTTAATGGAGAAGACCTACTGAAAAGTAGCAAATAAGTCTCGATTCATCCACATCCCCGAGTGAAGTAAATGGCTTTATCAATCTGATTAGAACATCTTATCAATCTAATCAGATGAGATTTGAACACCCAAAACCTGCTCATTTGCTACACCCCCACGGAGTAACCATGGGTATCGGTTAACCGGCATTATAACTCGTCCAATGACCCCAACTTCTTTATAGGTGAGGGTGTCCGGGAGTGAGGCTTGCATAAGCTTAAGCTAGCAGTGATACTAATGGTGGGTATTTCCAATACAGGTGTTTTTCATATCGATGCAAGTGCACTATGGCCTAGGCAGGGTTTAACATACAGTAGGGGTGCAAAAGTTCCAATGGTAAATATAACTCCCCATTAGGCAGCATACTTTTTACAGCTATATAGAGAATACTTTTTAGATAGCTATAATTCAACATAATTTCTTATAATATAATTAAATAATCGAATGCTAGAAATACTAAACAAAAATTCATAATTGTTCCTTAATGTAAATATTGTTCTTTTTTTTAAAAAAAAAATAACTATAAGTTATATATACAGAATATTAAATTTACATAAATTTCCACCGTAACTTAAGCTAAGAAGAGATATAAATTTATAACTTTAAATTTCATATAACTAGTTATAGGTAATAAGAAATCTTAAAGTATATATATATATACAAATGTATAGTTACCTTTAATCAATATATGTTATTCTTAGTAAACTAATAGCATTTTTATATAGCTTTAAAAAGTATTCTTCTTTACAAGAATTAATTTACATTTATTATCGGAACTTTTGCACGGAACTACAGGGCCTAAAATTCAAAAATTATTAATCTATCCAGGGGAGAGCTCGGGCTAATCATTCGCTTGTGTCGATTATCCACCCTATACAAAACTCGTATTCGAGTTAAACTTGGCGTGTCTTACCTTGGGAGGGGGCTTCCCCCTTGTCTTGAGAGATACGGTCGAGAGGATCCATGTTTTCTCCTTGTTTTCAATCCACCCCGGCATGGTAGTACTTACAACATTATCCCACAATAGCCGATCTTCATATCCGGTTTGATTTTTTTTTTCTATCGTTAGGGATTGCGCCGTCATTAGAGTCGTCACAACTCGTAACCACCATCTTAAAGAGGTCTCATCGCTTACTTATCTTTCTCTTTCTAATCCTTTACAGACTTTCCGCCATAGCATTAACCCTATAGCTAAAGAAGCGCCGGGATTAAATATCATATCGCCAAACAGCCCACCCAGCGTACGTAAGGCATTATACCTAAAACTTATAAGTAATAGCATATTCTATAGTAAAATGCAATAACTAAAACTCAAATTAACCGTATTCTAGATTCAGAGAGTTAAGGATAATATACTAGCTATAAAACAAAGCTTTTAAAAATGTTTTGCATTTATCCATCTCCTCTTTTCTTTAAACTATACAAAGCTCAATGTTCTTCTTATCGCTGCCAGTACCTTCTTTGCTATTACCTCGGGCATCCCGTTTCCCCTCCTGGGAATTGTCTTTAGTAAATTAATTAACGACCTCAATACAGCGACCTGCTCTAAAGCCGCGTCAGCATTAAATAATATCACGGATAGCGTGCAATAAAAGGTGCTATACGTTATCTACATCACCATCGCTAACTTTTACTTTATCTATATTCACTGTAGCTACTAGAGTTACGCTAGCAAGCGCATCGCTTGACAATACTGCCAACGTTATTTCCAGAGCATCGTCAGATAAGATACCGCTTACATCAAAGGGCTCCCCTCTAGCAATATTGTATTACAGCTAGTGCGCAATATTAAAGTTATGTAGTCTAGTACCTCTAAAAAGGTTAGCATTCTGATCTCTACCGTTTCATACTTTATTACATTATATATCATTGCCTTTATAAAAGTACCCAAGATTGCAGGCATACTGGTCTTAGTAGTGCTCTGTTACTTCTTAATGTTATATATTAGAGGTTATTTTATTAAGAGATATACAACTTAAATTAACAGCCACGTCGACGCTGCTACTACAATTGCTTCCTCTAGTCTATCGTATCTGCCCCTCGTATATGCCTTTAGCTCTGGTAATTAACTTATTAAGTTATTCTCTAATCACCTCCTTAAGTTACGAAAAGACGCCCTTAAGAAGGCCGGGACGCACATAGTATAACTTGGCTTTCTCTACTTTATTGCCTACAGTTCTAACGCTTTAGCTTTCTAGGCTGGCTCTCGTTAGATTGCCAAAGCCATTAAATCTAATCAAGGTGGCGTGTCTGTTAGTGCAGTTTATACTGTTATCTTTGTCTTAATCGACGTATTGTTTATTCTCAGTCAGGTAGCGCCGTTCATTCACATATTTACTACTGCTACTAGCGCTTCCGATCAACTCTAATCAGTCATTAATAGGGACTCTCTCATTGATGGCACGTTTGATGAGGGCAATAAATCTGCTCTGTTTAGTAAGGAAGATATTGTCTTCCGTGATGTATACTTCTCCTATCCTTCTTGCCCTAATACGCCTATATTAAACGGAATCAACCTAACTATCCCTCCTCGATAGCATATCGCAATTATAGGACTATCTAGAGGTAGCAAGTCTACTGTAGTATCTCTTCTTGAACGTTTTTATAACCTAATATCCGGTAAACTGCTAATCAGTAGCTACTGCTTCTAGGATTTAAACGTAAAGTACCTCCGAGGCAGTATTAGATATATACAGCAGGAACTAATACTATTTAATCGCTTTATTCTTAAAAATATTACCAACGGGTTAATAAACTCGTCTAACAAGAGTCATAAGGATCTAACTTCCGCTATCCTAGGTTCCGCTCTAGCTAATCTAGCATCAAGTATACGCAATGGTATATCAGAAAAAGAAGCTATTAAGGCACATAACCACAGAGTAGCTAAAATTGTTAAGCTCATTCGATAAGCTATAGCAAGCTCAAATGCTTTAATATTTATTAAAACGCTCCCCCACGGCCTGGCCACCAATACAGGGTCTGCCAGAAGTTAACTAAGCGGTGGGCAGAAGCAGCGAATTGCTTTAGCATACGCTCTGGTTCGTAAGCCCTTACTTCTCATCCTTAACAAGGCAACGGCATCATTGGATTCAACTAGCAAAAGCCTGATCCAGGACGCGCTAGCCAAGCTTCAAGACTGTGTTACCATGGTATCAATTGCCTATCAACTAGTAACCGCTAAAGATACCCATAAGATTATAGTGGTCAACAAAGGCAAAGTGGTAGAACAAGGTCCTTACACTGAACTAGTTACCAAAGGTAGCGCATATGCTAAAATGGTCGAGTTCTAAAACCTTAAGACACTAGAAGTGCCAGCCATACCCGAAGATACTGTAAGCCGCGATAGCAGTGCTATCCACGGCGAATTACCTGATTATAGTAGCAAGGAAATGCTAGCCAAGGATAACTCTCTTAAGACCTCTGGTAAGGAAACCAAGTCGCAAACAGATTCAGATAAGACAGTAAAGGAGTCAGATAAATCAAGATTCCCCAGGTGGTTCACCCTTAAGTTCACATTCGCATTAGTCCGTCCTAATCTAGGTTATCTGATCCTCGGTCTCTCTGCGTCTGTTATCATTAGTAGTAGTTACATTGCGGAAGCTATCATCTTCAGTCACACCGTCAGCAGCTTAAGCCCTTGTGGCGGGGCAGATAATATCCGCCACGGAGGTCACTTATATGGACTTCTGTTCTTCATCATGGCTCTGGTAGAGTTCTCAGCAAACGTCATCGGTGGATGTGCATTTGGCTAGGCAGCCAAGAAGATCCTAAGCTAGATCTGAATCCTCTCTCTTAAATCTCTCTTAAGCCAGACCATAGGATAGCACAGCGTAGATAATCGAACTCCTGGAACGTTAATTAGTTATATTATTAGCAATGCCAGTGCACTAAGCAATATTACTGGCTCTACCGTCGGTCTCGTTCTCGCTGCCGTTATCAATATGGTTGCTGGACTTGTTATCTCCTTCGTCCTTGTATAGAAGATTGCCATCGTCCTCGCTCTGTGCATTCCAGTCCTCCTCGCTTCGGGTATAATAAAGCTCTACACGCAAGCAAAGTTCGCTAAGCGGCATCAGAAGGCATTTGCTTAAGCAACTTCGATTACTATTAAGGCCGTCGATAATATACAGATAGTGTTGGCTTTCTTACTGGAGACCTAGTCAAGCGTTCGGTATAAGTACGCATTGCGAGAACCATATTGCAAGACACTGCATTCAATTGCATATAGCAACGTTTTCTTGGCCCTGGCTTTTAGTATTAGTAACCTTATATATGCCCTAGCTTATTAGTAGGGTATGCGGCAAGTGGTGGCTAGTCTTTATTCCCAGACCCAATTCTTTATCATTCTGCCTGCCCTCCTGTTTAGTACCTAATCATATAGTCAGATGTTCGCTCTTGCACCTGACATTTCTAAGGCAGGACTTGCTGCATCTAATATCACGATACTACTAACTACAAGGTCAGCAGATAACGAGCTAAACCCTTAGAGCTCTGACCAGAAACACAGTGACTACAAATTGCTTCTTTCTAAAAAGCCTTATAATACGGAGGTGGCAGACTTAAGCGTTCCAGTTTTATCCAGCCAAGGTATAAACGTTCAGTTACGTAACGTATACTTCGAGTACCCGTCACGACGTGGGCATCCAGTCCTTTGTAGCGTTAACTTAAATATCCAGGCTGGCCAATTCTGCGCTTTGGTTGGTCTGAGTGGCTCAGGCAAGTCTACGATTTTCGCAATGCTAGAGCGATTCTACTGCCCTAATCGTAGAGCCGTGATTATAGATAGGACTGACATTACACGCCAGCTTGGAACCGAGTTTCAGAACGATATAGCGCTTATTCCCCAAGAAAACATGCTTTTTAAGGGTTCCATTGCCTTCAATCTTCATCTAGGTGCTCGACCTTGTTACAAGCCAAGCCAGGAGGAGATAGAAGACGCTTGTCACGCAGCCAGTATTCACGACGTAATTATAAGCTTGCCCTAGGGTTACTAGACACTGTATAGCTACAATAGCAGGCAGTTCTCTGGTAGTTAGCGTTAGTAACTATCAATCGCGCGTGCTTTGCTACGCTGTCTACGCCTGTTGTTGCTTAATGAGTCTACTAGTACTTTGGATAGTAAGTCTGAGAGGCAAATTTAAGATTCGCTTATAGCTTTGCAAGGTCGCACAACGATCATCGCCATTGCACATCGATTGAATACTATCCAGCATGCAGACTGCATTTACTTAATCGAGGGGGGCCAGTGTGTGGAGCATGGCACTCATCATGAGCTAATCGAACGCAGCGAAACATATCGCTTAAGCGTCGTTTAATAATCCATCCAATCCTAGATTAATCGCCATGAAGCCGTTTTCTTTTTAAAAGCGATTCATTACGGTACCCTATAACGTAAAATTAGTCGTATCTTCAACCTGTATCTATAATAGATTAATATATTAATATTATCACCGATACCAGGTTGCAAGCGGGAGCTAAAGTCGCGATTTGCAAGTTATATTATCTATCGTACTTTATCATAACCGAATAGTCCAGGAACAGCCATATATGTATCGATAGTTAGGATACAAGCCTTGACGATCACTATTCGGTTTACTTTTTAATGGCTGTTGCCTTATGGATCAAGGCTTAGAACAGTCCACAAGGATAATAAATGCCAAATTCCGCAATTCCGCAGGTACTTTTGCCATAAGATAAGAAGGTGTATCTTATTGGGCGCCGGTTATTTAGGATAAAAGCGGCTCTGAAGTAGCTTTATTATGGAGATATTAGGGGTTGATCCACAGCAATCAGCCACTGAGACAAAGAAGCACAACCAACAACGTTTATTACCCTTGCTTTCTGTAATCTCTATTGGAAATCGTAATCCAGCCCGATTTTGGAAGGGCGCAACAAGTCGTTGTCACATTACATACAGCATGTCGATGTGAAAATGAGCCAAGATGTCAAAATTTATTAAAAATGGCTATTACTACTATCTATAAACACAGCTATTATAGTTCCTTACGAATAGTGCGTGCTAGATATTCTTGCCAATGTGTTAGATAATCCAGGAGGATCAAATCGTACAGGATGGCATTAGAATGTTGTCTTTACATCGCTTGGATCGGGTGGCCTTAATTAAATCAGGGTTCCTTTGTTCTGCGCCTTGTCCATATTGTAGTTCTTCCACATAGTAATACAAGGGATAGCCAGGACGAGAATGGCAGTAGCAGAAATGCAGTTGTACTTCTGGCTATATCCCCAGGTATTATTAATAGCATTGCATGTAGCAGTACCGGGGAGGTACAGTAACTAAGTTTGTAATCCGCCAAGGTAGATTGTAGACCAGTTAGTAAGCATTTCCTGTGGGAGGCTGTCTTAAAGAGCAATAGGGAATGTATTAGTGTAGATAGCGTTAGCAATAGCAAAGCCAACGGCTTCTCTAAGACTAGCAAACAAGTTAAGCATGGCCAGTATTATGGGCACGCCGTCACGATCAGCCAAGGCCATAACAGCCATATCCTCGCCGATAACAAAAGTGCCGCCAGAAATGGCAATAAAAATTTAGCATATGATTATATAGCTAATATCGTTACCTTAACTACGGAAGTGAATCATAAGACCAGCACCCAGAAACATGAGTAGGAGGCTAAAGAAGAGACAGGCGTACTTAAAGTGTTTGGTATAGTAAATGTAGACTCTAAATACAACACCCCAGAAGCAGGAACCGATGTTGTAGATCTAGGTCATATACCCTGTATTGGAAATATTAAGGTTATAGATAACTTGGACATAGTAGTAGAAGTACTGATCCTAAGAGTAGAAGCTAAAGTAGAGGATAGTAGCAAGTAGGCAAGCTCTAAGGATAGTTCAGTTCCTTAAAAGCTCCCACTGAATAAAGTATTTTCAGGCACTATACCTCTCCTAGGCAGCAAAGATAAAAAAAAAAATAAAGCCAATAATAACCATGGCGATAAAGCTTGCCAAGGAATAACCAGCACGGCTATAACTAGCAAGGCTAAAAGGCAGAAGAAACAGTATAAAGGCTACTATTAAAAGGAATATACTAATTATGTCAAATT
Organism: Fusarium sp. Na10; assembly: GCA_002234255.1. NCBI lineage: Eukaryota > Fungi > Ascomycota > Sordariomycetes > Hypocreales > Nectriaceae > Fusarium > Fusarium sp. Na10. Next base: position 35,532 of record NJCS01000257.1, on the reverse strand, counting down.
CGTAGAAGTAGTGGACAATAGATTAAGTGATAGTATGACTGCTTAGGGCCTTAATAAACAGCCCCATCTTCTCCGCCTTTATCTAGAAGAACTTAAAGACAATAGCTAGTGGGAATAAGATGAAAGCCATAATGATACAGAAGGCACTAACTGCCTAGCGCTAAGACGCCATATTAATAAAAGACTGAGCCGCAAGAGGTCCCGTGAAAGCTATACAGATAAAGGGCGTGCTGATAAAGGTGAAGGCAAAGGCACGGTTCTGCAGGCCCGACGTATTAGCAATGAAAACATCTATAATAAAGTAAATAGCGCTGTATCCGATATAATACAGTACGTAGCCTGCAGCATAACCATTAGGGCCATTACAAGAGGCAATTACAATCATGCCTACAAGGTAGACGATAATAAAGATAATAAAGCCCTTAGCTCTGCCCTAAAGGTTAAGAACCTTTGTAATAGGCAACTTAAGGACGCTGCCAACGACGGAGGCCAGGATTTAGGCAGTGGTAATCTAAGGGGCTTACTGGAAGTCCAAGTAGGCGTAGTAGGTAACGTTATTAAGGATAAACTGCTAGAGGGCTAATATAAAGAAGTAGACCCAAATCCTAATTGCGTATCAGTCCATGTTTAGAATAAATCTCAGTTAAACTTAAATGTATTAAGTAGACTTACTAAATATAAGTAATATAAACAGTCTTCTTTAACCACGCTAATGCCACTGCCTCAGCCTTTTGAATACCGATCTAGGCGTTAGCCATGACATGACCGCCATTCTCAATAACCTCCTTCTCGTTCTTATCTAGGAGGTCCAAGCAGTCGGCTAATATTCCGGAACTCAGGATCCTGTCTTTACCTAGCAGGTTGGTGTTTTAAATAGTCTGATCGGGATGGTCTGGGTTTTGGGCCGTCGCGTCTTTGTGGCTGCGAATTCTCTTAAGGGAACCCATAATAGCAAAAGTCCTTCTTGCTGTAATTGCAGATTGATAAGATAAGATAAAAGAATGAAGACTGGGGTCTTGCAGGCAGATCGGATCCAAGCTACGAGATACATAATATATATATACATTCTCTATACTAGGGCCTATAAACCCCACGCACAGACAGGCAAGAGGTCGTATAAGGTGATATCCTGTGACAGCCAGCGCAATTAGTGGCAGAATGTGATGTTAGGTGGGAATGTTCCATCTAGATCCTGGGCTAACTAGAGATAATCACACGGTCTAGCTAAAACAAGAACCAACAGACAGGGGCTCCGTCAGTTCCAATCCCTGCTCTTAGCGGATACATTGCTGTAAAATTTCAGTATCTATAAGTGCTCCGGTGATTAAAGGGGGGCTAGGGGTGGGGGTATACCGGCTAAGAAGTCGGGTCATAAGAGAAGAATAAAGTCTGAAAAGGCTTTGCATAAACGGGTAAAGACGTGCGTGATGGTTCCGGAGAGCTCCGATTGCATCTTTAACCCAAGTGTAACAAGACTGCGTAGCCAGTGACGCTGCTCGGTAGCAAAAAGAGAATGAAATAGTCTATTTGAACTCCGAGCTATGAGGATTTAGCTATTGCTTGAGGAAGATAATATTCATAGTAGTTTATAACAGCTTACGGGTTAATAAATCATAATAAATGAAAATGAAGATAGAAATGAGGTCGAAGGTAATAGATATAGTAATGGACCTAACTTACGTATAGATAAAGTTTACTTACCTAGGTATTAAATTTATGTATATTACTTATTCGATATGAAAATCAGGTTCAGGTTTTAACGGAGGTTGAGCTTGAGGTTGTTGGGGAGGAAGAAAATTTTAATGCCAAAAACCAGATCAGCACACACCTTTCATACTCAAAAACTCGATATAGCTAACTTGAAAATATTCTTAAATACTGTAACGCACCTTTTTATAGATGCGATGCTTTGGGGATATCCTGTTCACGTTTCAGAACTCGTGGTTTTAACAGCTTTTTGGTGATGATCCACGCGCTAGGATGCCAATAAGTTCTGCTTAACTATCACGGAGCGTTACGCCCTGGTCGACAGAACGTTATACCCATGCTTAGCAATCTAAGGGACAGCCAATCCGCGAAGGATATGGCGGTAACACTACCCATATCAGCTCCGGGGTATCAAGCGACTATTATACTAGTATCACCCCAGTCCACGAAGGCAAGTGTAAGTCGTTTGCGGCATGCTTAGCATCCAAATAGCATAGAATCTACAAAAGGAAATTTCAAATAATAAACTGTATTAAGGAGTAATATAGCCATTATAATATTGCCTCTTTTATATTCTAGTAACTGTACCGCGAGGATAGAACACCACCACGATAAAGTTTCAGTTAAAGCTTAAGTATATAAGGATTCACTGTTTTCGTCTAACTGGTTCGCTTCTCCAGTGCCATAATCATAGTTCTTTGCTAGAGCTGCAGAGACCGTTTGTAATAACGTATAATAACTCAAACCTACACCAGAAACGCGTTAGTGCGTACCTAACAAGACAAGGTCATGGACTCGTGGTTTAAGCCGTAACTCTTGTACCAACCTGACGTCTGGTAATAGTAGTCTTGAGATACTATGGCTCCCTGACCGGTTACTGCAGAACATGCCCGGCAGTGCAATTGTTAAAAAGCGAAAGATTATCAAGAACGACTTAGGCAGCAGAAATAAGCCCGCGATTATTAAATAGATATACAAATCGAGTCAGTTAATCGCAACGATAAGTATGCTAAACTAATATATAAGACCAGCCTAGAAGCCTCTTCTAGTGCATATAAAGTATTTAGCTAAGTCATTACAGAACCGACCGCAATAGCAAGCATGCCATCTTATCTGAATGTTTCAAGGTCTTAAGCTAGTACAGAGAATAGTAAGCCTATAACTCAGGGCCCAGGCAACTTAACGAATTTCGTAACTTACTTATATAAAAATACAGCCGAAGCTCCAGAAGTATCTAAACAACAAAACGGCAAGGACAAAAAATTTGCATCATTAACTGATCCTATTCTGATTTAACGCGAACAGACGCGCCTCTAAGTATAGCAATATAGAGCAAGGCAGTATAAATTACAACTAGAAGCAGCAGCGGCTATATCGGATCCTCTTAATGCAGTGGGCTATACTAGTCAAGATAATGTCTTATCTGGGCTCTAGGATCTTACCGTAGATGAAGTACCAAGTCCGAAAGTGCTGACAGATCGTTCCTCGAACGCATCGATCCATTGCATCGAGGGTAGAACTATCGAATCAGGTTCCAGTTACCAGTCAGAACGCACATCTTCCAACCTAAGCAAAAGCGACCCTCCGTAGAGCTACAATTCGGACACGGATGTAGCTAGTCCCGATGAAATACGGCCACCATCGAGGATCGGGTCACAACCAATTGAACATAGCCACAATAAGATTTGTGCCAGCCTTGATCGTTTCAACCAGGCAACATAAGATCAAGGAAGTAAAACCAGAATTCAAGCAATCAATAGAATTATTACCGTATACAACCAAATCTTCAAGTTGTTTTTTAACTCCAAGTGCAGTTATACGCCAAAGTATCGAGCAAAGATGAATTTACCAGTCTTAACTTCTAACTAAATGATCGTAGCAACAGGTAATAACCCTCCAAAGGTTAACAAACCATACGATGCCAACAGCCTTATTAAAAAAGCACAGCATCTACAATCCATGCTTCCAAGTATGACGGACATTCTTGGAGAGACCGCCTCTTATAAGCCTAGCACCTACTTTCCAAAATGGGAGTCTTTCCTGTCCCGGTTGCCAACAAAGCCCTTATCTTTTAAAAAGGCCCCGTATACATTGCCAAGCGCATCGGTAACGGTAACACGGTTTTAGGACATTAATAGCATTTAGGTAGGAGCTCAGAGCTTAGAAGCAATTCGTCCACCTAATAACTTTCGAATATATTTCCTTCCTTCATACGCTCTCAATCATTCTAGCGAGCAAACTATCCAACTGCACGGACTCAATATTGCCAAGACAAGACATTATTCATTTTAGCACATTCAACACTTCAAGCGTTAGGCTCGCCACTTTCGTCTTATTCCCAAATACTGTTCATATCCGACGTCATCGACATCAGCTTCTGAAAATTCCCTTTCACTTGAACGTCAGGAAGATTTCTACAATCAGATCGTCATCCCCGCAGTATACAAGACGAGACCGGATCCTTTTCGCTAAGAGATTCCTAAGTCGTATAACATGGTATACGCAAAATCTCGGTCATTTGAAGAGAAAGTTAGCAATAATAGGTGGAGAAGAGAAGATCAAAGCCAAGCGCTTCGCCTTGAATATAAGCTTCCAGCTCTAAGCCTTAGTCGATTTTGGGATTCAGTAATAAATAGGGCCAGTTCGACCGCTATTCCTACACGCAGAGGAGCACTGTTGCCTATTTCAGAGATCCACAACTGCTCTATCAAGCCCACAATTTGAAGAAACCTTTTATCAGTCATCTCTACAGGAGGCTTTGCTGCAGGGATACGGTCCTTGAAGCTCTCGACCATCATCACATAGATATTCGTTCCTGTTGGCTCGATATAGGATGCCGAGATCATACGGATGTACCTAATAGTCGAGCTTCCGCCAATACAGGACCTCTAACTCTACTTTAGAAAGACCAGTGCAATCGTTCGTTACACGAAAGGATCTGCAAATTAGCCCCAAAATACCCCGCAATGCCACGTATTATCAATCTTTCCTTTTCCAAGATGTCAGCACCTACCAGTCTAAGTCGAAACCAACTCAAAGATCAAACCTTGCTAACCCTGGCTTTACAACGCCAGGGATTATACGCGCCAAGGCATATAATTATATTAAGGAAATGTTTGCCGTTATGCTTAGTGACTATCATGTGTTCGGGTCAGGGTTCCTCCCTTTACTGTCGCTTAGCGACGAAATGATTGATGATTTCTGGATACCTATCGAGTCATAATTGCCAGCAGGCACCTACAACACAGATCAGTCGCAATTCCTTACTACGCTCATAGGAAGCGAACAAGCGTCATCTCAAATCCATTTCATAAGCAAACACCCTCGCAAGCTATGGCGTCCGTAAGGAGGTCACGTTCGGCCTTGAAACTATCATGACTATGTGGGATCGGTATTATTTTAGTCCCAAAGTTAATCCTCATATTAGTCGAATTTCCTAAACAATATCTCTCTTATCCAATAATACAGAACATTGCCCTTTCTACATAGCCCCCACCCGAGATCTCAAGGCAATGATAATAACCCAAGCGGCACGATTGATTCCCCTTCTCAATCATCTATTCAAATAGGCCTCAGCCCAGGGTTTGGTTGAGTCAGGTAACTTAAACAAGGGGAAACTTTCTGTCCAGCTTAATCTGTCTTTATACACTGCTCAGTTCTTTTGCCGGTTCCTTATATATGCTCTAAATGCCAACGAACATGCTTCATACGATAACTGGATTTGGCTCAAGGAATGGGTAGTACGTCATCAGTCTGATCCCCGTTGCTTTCGATTGCGGTAATAAGGTCTAGGGCTAGATGAGTCTATCGCGACATCTGGTATGTTATGGATTCCTTCCGAAGCCATGGACTGGTACAACGGGCACATATCACTTAGCAAACTTGTTGACATTTACATCCCACGGAGCCCTCTGCAAAGTTACCTGGTATCGAAATCCAATATTCAGTCTGTGACAACATCCAAAGTGACCGTCGAGATACTTTTGTTACAACGTATTGAGGAAGTCCGACGGCTTTTTAATCAAGGCCATCAGTCAGAAGCAAAAAGCCTAGCTTATACAGTAATACAGCTAAATTCGCGACTCAGGAAATCACAAGGGCCTACAACCTTCATCTTCTCCACATATTAGAGTCAATATAGCATCGACTGAGAGCAAAGAAGGGCCGCAGTAATTTGCCGCCTTTGAATGGATTGAAGCAAAAGATGAAAGAAGTAGCAGCCCAATCCAGTCAGAAGGTCACTGCACAGACTATCTGGGAGATTTATGTGGAGGCCTGGGCAACCTATTTTCCAACAACTTCCCACGATGACAATTCCATCATTGACGTGTCTAAGGAGCTACCTTGCTGGATGACGAGCCGCAATTTTGCACCACCCAAGGACAGCTGGTCTGAATATGTGTTTTGGCAACTTTTTAATCGTTAATGTCCTCCAACTTGGAATCGTCTATATTTTCTGCAGCTATATCGGACATTTAAATCCTTTTGGACACCTATTGAAACACATGTATGATCGTTTGATGATAAGTCCCGCCGCTTTGTTGGAAGGTGCATAATGGTGACCTTTAACAGCTGCCACAGCAAAGAAGTTGGGACAAACCACAACTTGGGAACTTGGTACCAAAGTCAACCTACATTTTTTTCAGACTCAATTCTCCGCGCCCTACTTCGTACCGCCACAAGATAATCTGGATTACTCCTGGAGTGCAGTTATTGGCTACGAAGAGCTATGTTCGACCATTGATGTCGACACTATGCCGTACGAGGTGACGGCGGAAGACTTTGAGTCTATTCTGGCCTCATTGTGTTGGCGCTGGTATAAGATCATGTACCGACAGAACGCCTTGGACGAAAAGGATCCTCATGATAGGAACGGCCTTTTCAAGGGCACCTTGAAATATCTCATGCGCGCTGTGGGTCCGCAGTTGGAGAATAGTGAGGGTCTGTCTTATACGTTATCCTGGATACTGTCTCGCTCGAATCTTGAGAGTCATGAAGATAGGACCCTTTCCGGGTTCCGATGTCAGCTTCGTCTATACAACGTCGGAATGCTGGTAAGCTATGTCGCCCGACTATTTTCTTCCCAACTCAGGAGAATATTATGTTGTTAGTGGATGTCATCAAACACTTTCCAGGCCTTAAACCCAGTGTCCTGCGACGGCTCGAACGTGCTGAAGAGCTTCTGGATTCCGACCCTGAACATTTTGGTTTTCAGTCACTTCTTGACAAGAGAACAAGCTATAGCGCTGACGACCCAGCCAGCGTCTTTACTTTGGCGATTCTTGAAGCAATCTGACCTGCCGAGGAGCGAATACGTATCGATGATGGCAGTGAGTGGTGTAATGAGGAGCCTGCTCATTTGTCGGACGATTACGAAAGAGAACTTAACTAATCTATTAGAATTATATTTATCACGAACAATATTGTAATGATATTAGGCTAGGTCAGAAAACCTATTAATGATAACTACCCATCGGAATTCCGATCTAGAAGACCTGCTTCCCGCTCGAGGCATCGCCACTGGTGCTCTGACCCTTCCTCCCAGCGAAGCGACACAACGAGGGTACATATGCGCCCGTCAACAGCGACTGCTACGAACTCTCTCTGGCGAGCAGACACCGGACCAACCGTCTCTGACCATGCCATTCGCGCGTGAGGGCCATCGCATAAGAGCAGCCATGTCGCAGGACCAGATCGCTTTCCGGATGGAGCAGGTGGTGACCGTCAGATCGAGCAGGCTTGAGCGTGGTCATCGTCACTTCTTCAGCGTCCTCCATCCCATCTTCCAGCTCTTGCGATTCTTTCTCAAGGAGAAGCAGACATACACTACTGTGCTGAGGAGCTTTCTGCCATCCATCTTCCCTACCATTCACTGTTCCTTCGCCAAGCTGTTCGAGCTCGGACTGGCGCAGATGCATCAGAGATTCCTGGCACGGGCTGAAAAACGTCTTGACCTGGTTCTGTCAGAAGCTATCGCGGTGCTGGATCGTCTAGGCAATTACTGCTTCACCGGTGACACAAGAGTGTTGATGTCTACCGTCTTCCGGCCACTCCTCACCATGGACAGCCTCAAGTTATGTGCCTGGCCGTACGTGTCGGCAGAAATGCTCGACTTTCGAGGCTCGAGCGGGAAGCTAGATGTCGTCCGGTGGCCTCGGACAAAAGACGAAGAGCGCAAGCCGATATTGCTGCACATCGCGTCACTGGAGTATCACTACGGCCAGGCTGTCGCAGCCAACTGCCACAGTCGGGTATGGTTCGGCCAGCTCGGGGCGGAGGATATCGGACACGTCGGAAGTACCAATATGTTCCTGGGTAAGATACTCCGTGGGTTTTGGGTGCTATAGATGGTAGCTTTCATGGCACATCAGCTTCGCATCCACTTCAACCAAGGAGCTCGTAGCGGTCGAGGCCCGGCAGAGCACCTTCGACGATCGCAGCGTTTCGGTGCAGTTTTGGATGCCTGGGAGCAGAGTGAAGAACCCTTTAGTAGCAGGTGAGTTAGAACTATTCGCCAAGCAACCCCGTGCTCCTTTTTTGTTTCGGCAACGTGAACGTTAGGCTGAACCCAGATTGCAAGTCTGGCTAGTGAACTCAGCCACTAGGGGGTGGAAGAAACATTAAGCTAATCCACGACGATGTCTACATACAGGCAATTCGACAAGCTGTTCTTGGGAATGGCAGACGATAGCGAACCGATGCCTCCGCCTTCGCCATCCAGATCGAACAAAGCACGAAACGATTTTGCGAGCGAGATATACGAGGCGTGCCTCAAGGGCGACGAGGCTGCCGTACAAGCCATAGCATCCAAGAATGCCGCCTGGCCATCCATGCTTGGTGAAGCCATACGTCACACGAGAGAGGGAAATGTGACGGCCCCGGAGTGGATCGACGCAATCGCGAACCAGATAGCAGAGGCAGCATAGACTGGGTTCCTGGATACTATCGCCGACGGCTGACATCGCGGCGCGTTATCCAACTCGATAAGGTCCAGCGTTACGAGCGACCAGTGGTGGTATTGATCGGACCCGCAAACAGTCTAAGCGAGCAGCAAAGGAGGCGGAGCTGCGTATGGCAATGGCGGCAGGCGGGGAGCCCACCGCGAAGCGGAGTAGAAAGAGAAGGATCGATGTAGGTTGCGAGGTACCGTTCAAGAATGTGCCCCAGATGATCCAGGAAGGCTTCAGCAAACTAGAAAACAATTACACCAAGACAGATCCGATGGCGGTCCGACACCTGAATCAGACCTATAGCTGTTTGATGGACTGCTTGAGTGATCCGCTATGTGATATGATGCTTCTACTGGCCCTGACGTTCGGTGCTTGCATGGTGACGCCGCACATCGACGAGGGGGGAACCGAATTCTATCCAGCCAAGAAAAGGAAGGAACATGCTGGCGGCAACGATGGTTATACGAATGCTCTGGTTCATGAGGAAGGAAGCATTTCTATGGGAGGATACTGATGGGAAAGTGTTATCCGTCGCTATGAAGACGCAAAAGATTGGTAAGTAGAACCAGTGTGGAGCAAGCCAGCATGAGCCGGCTGACCGTTTTCTCCTGTTTTATCGCGCTGTAGAGAACAGAGGTTTCAACTGGGAGCAGTTCCTAAAGGCGACAAAGACGAAAATCACAGGTTCTGGTGCACCCCGCCGTTATATTCAAGGCCAAGCCGCCAAAAAGCGTGAAGCGATCAAGCAATCATTTTAAGAACGAGTGGATGGACTCGAACTGCTGTCTAAGCGCTGGCCTGTAAAGGCACGACGAACGATTAACCAACCGCCATGCTAGAAAGGCCTGGGGAACAACAGGGGCTTGTTATTAAGGAGAGAAAGGCGATACCTAATGCTAACAAAAGGTTCATAGCAATAACGGAGACTCTAGTGGTTGATAACACTGTTTCTATGTCAAACTAAGCAGTTCAAGAGGCAAGCAAACGGATTACGACGAACACTAGTATATAAGTATATTTATTAACGCTTTCCTAGAGTCGAACTACTTAGCTGTCACTAATACTAAGTTACCCAAGACATCCTCTTAGCACTACTTGACGTAATAATCTTTGCTTAGAGTACCTTACGTAACGAATTCCTTGCCAATATAAACCAATCACAGATCAGGTTTATTACCTTAGAGAAACCAGTTGTCACAAGACTGAATTAGTCAAGCGGAGCGGAGGGGATAGGATGGGATAGGATGCTAAAGCCATGACAGCCAGGACAAGAGGAAATAAGGTGCACGTAAATATTGATAGCTACTAATGGTCAGGTAATCACATCACTAACTAATATGCCGCATCAGAGGCCATTGGTCGCTGGGAACGGTCTTTGAATAAATCAATGAACCGCTCATGATAACGTGTTTGATAAGCGAGCGACGCAGACAAGCGAGCGACGCACTTTTCTTACCCTTGATACTTTTAATCGCTTTAAAACCACAACAACCTATCTGATCAATTGAAACTATTCACTATGCTCTTCCCCAGATGCCTCAATCACTACCTGACAGGTCCTTGCATTATGACCGGCTGTGCCGCATATACCACAGCGCCGACCGCCCGGTCGCACCGACCTTTCTCGACCACCACTTCTTGACGATTCGGCCACTACCTGCGTATCAACATCTATCTGATCGATTACTTGCGATGCTTCCTCTACAGTTATAGACCCTCCTTTCTGTAGTCTAGTCCTTTTTGCCCTTCGGCGCCGGCTTAGTATCTCATTTGCCTCCCGAACGTTTCGAAGCTCACTCCTCAATAAGATGACCTCATGCATAACTGCCTTTGTTGCTTTGGTATTAGACTTTAAGGCTTCTATTATTGACTCTGGGGAGCTGCTTTTACGCCTTTTGATTCGCTTTTCGAGATATTCAGACTGAGATTGAGCCTCAATTGCTGTCTTTGGGGTCTTTGAAACCCATGGGGTCGAAGGTTCAGCAGCCTCCTCGGGAGGCGTTGGAGTTCGTAACTGCACATCAAGCTTTGAGATTACATTTTCAGGGCCAAAAGGAGAAAGCCCGGCTCCTTTAAAACCTCCCCGGATATTGTTTTCTGTAAATGTAGCTTTAAAAGCGGCGTAAAAGGCGGGAAAGAACTCGGTTTTTGAAATGTGGGTTATAGAACATCTGATCAGAAACTCTATTTCTCGACCATATGCCTTTTTTAGCGGCCCAAAACACCCAACATCAAGAGGCTGAAGTAGGTGAGATGCATGAGCAGGCATGCAGAGCGTGATAATCTTCTTCTCCTCACAGTATCTCTCAAAATCGACGGAATGGTGACTTTCATAACCATCAAGGATCAAAAGACGATAGGGGCCAGTTGATCTATTAGTTGTAGACCGATCAAAGTGCTTTAGCCACTCGAGACCCAGTTGGTTATTTGTCCATCCGTTTTGGCTCGTTGCAATAACCCAATCGCCAGGGAGCTCGCATTCTCGGTACCAATTCGCAAGGTGGTATTGGCCTGCACCAATGATGAATGGCGCAATCGATTGACCTTCCGCATTGATCGCCTGGATTACTGTAATCCATTCCCGGTTTCCAGGCTGCACTGACTTTGGCCTTCCTTGCCTTTCTGAACCTGTGACAACCATTCCGGCCATAATATGGCCCATCATAAAGCCAGTCTCGTCAAAGTTCCAGATATCATCTAATCTAATACCGTACTTCGCGATTATGTTCTGTACGAGCCTAAACCAGCCACAAATAATAGACGGATCTTCGCATTTAGCTCTCTGATAGTCATATTTCCGAAATAAACGCGTCTTTAGCTCTGGTTATCGCTTGACGAAGTTATGAGCCCAGCGCTTGCCAACAGGTAACGCGTGGCGATCTGCAAGTAGAGAATTGGCCATTTCTTCAACAAAACGCAGTCGCGAGGGAAATCCTCGCGAATCTAGGTCAATAATGAATTGAACTATAATCTGCTCTTCTAGATCAGATAGTCTCCGTGAGTTTGGGATAGAATCGCAACGCGATTGAATGCCATTTTTACGCCGACGTAGCCTAGGCTTAGAGATCTCATATATCTTTGCAGCGCGTCGGGTACTTAATTTCGGGTTATTTTGAAGGGCCTGAAGGGCAAGGAGGGTTCTGGCTTCATTTGAAGGTTGTGGCATTGTTAATTGTTGAGAAATATCTGATCAGATAAAATGCATGATGTAAGAGGGAAAAGTGCGTCGCTCGCTTGTCTGCGTCGCTCGCTTATCAAACACGTTAGTTCCCTAAACTACGTCTGATCCTAGAAAACTGCCTCCAGGTACCTCGTAGGCTCCCAGGACACGTTCGTGGCATGTGTCTTTACGTATTAAAGTCTAAAATGCAATTAGCAACATTCATTGTGCTTACAGCGTACCGACACATGGATTTACATACTAATAACCTCGAAGCCTTTCCCATATTCAGCAGGGCATAGATCCACTCCCCACTAACCAGCACCAAGACACTAGATGCATTAATAGACACCCATATGATAAATTACGTTATTAAGCGTCATTAACTTACGTAATAGCCGCTCCTACTCCTGTATTCCGCTGGAGCGTCTATACAAGGCCCCTAGGTACCCCCCTTCTTCTTACAGAAAGATTCGCCTAGATCCTGTAATACAGCCTTACAGTAGCTCACCCATTTTAAGCCGGCCTGCACAGTAGCAGTAGCACTACAATAGGTACTTTAGATAATGCTAATAGACGTGCACAAGGGATTAATATACCTTAAAAATGCTAAAATAGCTATGCTAGTTGTTAAATAAGTGCTAGGGTATGACGTGCAAGCAGGGATTCTTCAGATTACACGCCAAAATGGCGACGCCCTAAAGGGGCAGAGTTTCACAGAACACAACATGAATACATAATTCACATTAATGAACCGAATACACGTAATGTATAACACTAGTAATCTTCATAATGGAGAGTATTGTAGAACGTTACGAGTATATAAACTTATAAACAAGTAGCTGAAAACTAACGGTTTCAGTTCTTCTAGTTATTCAAAAGGTTAACGAGGAACGTTTAAATATGATTGCTTTTATAAGATACTGGAAATAAAGTTTCAACCCTTGCTTTAGATAGTATTTATTAATAGCGCTGATGCTAAGTGTGAATACGTATTACTCTCGGGTTTCGATTTAGAGTTTACTCACCGTACTTTAAGGTTTATATAGAGTATATTACTAAGTCCTTATTTTAAATGCCTTAACCTGCTAGTATGTAAAGTAAGAACACGAAAACTTTAATACAGTGAAGTGCAATAAGTTTAAATCCGAGATGAAGTATCAGCCTTGCCGCTCTAGGCCTGTCAGAAGCATGTATAGCTATATCGGGCAGATATCTAGCCCAGGTAGGCAGCTAGCTAACTTGATTAGGCATGAATAGGGCGAAGGGATTGCTACTGATCGGTTTAGCAAGGAGGCGGGTACTTGCGCCTGGATTCAAACTTTGTGCATCCCACTGTCGTTTCTCTTGGGGTATGCTTTCCCCAACTCAGACAGCTTTAAGCAGGGCCCACCCTTACCGCTTAGGATAGTCGTCATTTTTAGGTTTGGATTGTATCATTAAAGTTTTAAGCAATGTCGATATGTTTCCCTCCCCTACAATTCGCACGGGTGCAGCCTTGCCGAATATAGTTAAATAGCAACTAGACAGTCTATCACGACTGTAAAGTTAGAGATTGACGAGGCAAATTATTCTTCTACTCACTCAAACTAAGATTAGTATAGTTTAGCTCAACTTGATCTAGAATTCAACCCCGTGGCTGTAACATGTGGGATCCAGGGTACGGGCAGATAAAGAAGATAAAGAAAGGAGCGAGTGCTTTCAGGCAAAGTAGAGATAAATTGTAACCCGCAGTTTACCCCCAGATTTCGTAGACCTCCTTTAGGCTGGCGTATCCCTCCAAAGGTCAGTGAGACTTAGTATAAGCGAGGGATTCAAATGTGGGATCTCCAAGACGACGTGCCTCTTATCCTACTCTTATCCTACTTTTATTTTATTTTATTTTACTCCTCTTCCCTCTTTCTATGCAGTTCATAATTAGCTTATTACGTGGGCATTGGTTTATGGTGCTGTTGACGTTAAAATATGTATTCTTTGTTGTAGATAGCCTCGTTGAGGTCGTATTCCAGTTAGTCGGTAATTAACCGAGGTAGTCAAGCTTGGACTAACGATGCTACTCTCTAAGTTGATGATTATGAGAATGAGGCCTTTTAGAGCGAGCCGGTTGTGTTGATATCAAACCCTGCATCGTATGATTTCCCGTAGCCACGCCCGTCGATTTGAGCCCAGACCAAAGAATTTATCTCCGGGTAGCTTGTTTTAAATCTAGTAGGAGGAGGTAACAGTGAACTATACTCTCAGACGAATGACTAATGCAGGCTTCTAAGAGATCTATAGAGTATAAATAGCAAGGCTTGTCCCACTGCTGTGACTTATCTTTCCTACCAACACAACAATTCCAATTCACCAATCAACTCTTGCCTAAGTTAATATACTCAGTAAGTTCCTAAGATCATTTCCGATGTCATCAGTATTTGTTTTAACTAACACGGTGATGAGATTCCATTATGAAGCCCTCTTCTGTCTTTATCTCATGGCTAGCTTCAGCTGCCTTTGCTCAGGGAAAGTTTATTAGTTACTGTGCTCTCTGTACTGACTCCGCAACAACCGAGAGCTGCTTCCAATGCGCCATCGGCAAGGGCTGCCCTGCCGGTACCTGCCAGGGTCTGCTCACATGTGTGGATTGTCGTGCGCAGAGGGGTGGCAATTGCAGGAAGTGTCAGGATCTGGTTGGGTCAAACTGCCACAATTCATTCACCTGTGCTGCTTAGTTTCGGATCGCTATTTCATTCCATGCAATAACTGGAGCCAGCCAAAATCAATCCAGTTTGACAGAATAAACGATACCGGGGAACTGGAGCCATTTGAGAAAATGGGAGTGGACATGGGTTTCAAAAACGAATCGAAAATCTCATCTCCAGTCCAAATCTACTCAATTGGATATCGCAATGTCTGAAAAGCTACTTTAACCTAGTGACCAGTGCTAACCACAAGTCAGCAACGACCCAGTCCGGCTAGGTCGTAGAAAACACCATATAAATTAAAACCGCGAGTAGGGTTGATGTCCAATTAAAATGGGGTTAATTTTCGCACTTGAGGATCAATCTAGTCCCCAGGAGCTCGTTCTCCTTCTTCTGTCTCTGTTCTGTCATTTCAGGTGTTCTCCCCGTCACCCGGTATTGATATATCCGAGGACCCACAAAATACACGTTTCTTTTATCGAGGCGCTATCACTATTCCCACAACAGGGAGCCCCACATTGCGCCATAGGCGCTACCATTATGTGGTTACGAGCGAAAATTTTCCGCATGCTAGCAATATGAATCATTCTGAATCAGACAAGGTATCCACTTCATCCTATTCTAAGGTCCACGACTACTCGAATATAATAGGACGTCGAAACTTGAAAATTGACGCGTACACAACGTGTTCAGCTCCATCTTGGTTACCAGACTATCCCGCGCACTATAAACACTATGTCGGCAAATGCTCCGGTCGATCTTGCGCCCGTCACATCACGACACCAGCTACAATGTGCCGATCAAGACGCCTTGAATGGCCTGGAATCGCCTTTTCAACTCGGTCCTTTGGACCACATCATGTTGCGGGTCGAGGCTATTCAGGTGGTATTTGTTTACGAGATGCCAACTTACGGTTTGAGGGACGGGGAAATGATTCAGGTCGACCGTCTGCGGCGCGCCCTCTGTCGTTTACTGGATTACTACCCGCACTTGACGGGCCGTCTACACTTCGACCCAAGCACCAACGCCCCCGAGATCATCAGTCTCGGCACAGGAGCAGAGCTCTTGGAAGCACGTTGTTCTGAACGACTCGACTCCATCGCGTCTCAGAGCACTTCGGGCCGGCTTCTCATCACGAACATGCCGGTCGGTGGCAACGACCTCCTTGCACCTTTTGATCCTTCAACCGAGGGGGTCTGCCGCGACCCTATCTTTTCAGTGAAACATACACAGTTTGCCTGCGGAGGAGTCGCCCTCGGTATACGCCTCCACCATATTGCTTGTGACGCGCAAGGCTTCTTCAATCTCGTCAATGACCTAGCCGAGCTATATCGGGGGCTTGGATCAAGCCCGCACCCTGCCTTGGAGCAGCCGCCAGAAATTCGATCGATTCTTCATGGTCCACAAGCGTTATCGCCGGAACAACGGCAGGCTGCGCTTCAATACCAGACCGCCGCGTTCTTCGCCGACGACGACCCGAGACTCAAGAACGCATCAACCGCATTCGACGATGCGCTTCCAACGGCGGATTTTGAGATCGTCGGGCGAGTGCTGCGCTTCTCTAGCCATGACCTCGTTGCCCTCAAAGCGCGAGCAACCGATCCATCCGGTCAAAGCTGGGTTTCCACCACTGAAGCGCTTTCCGCATACCTTTGTCAAACGGTCTATCGAGCACGACTCAAATTCCTTCAGTCACAAGGCATGTCATATGCCGCCAACTCCCAGTTGCTTCCCGGATTCTGGACCTCGATTGACATGCGAGGCTCCGACCGTCTCAATTTGCCACCGAAGTATTTTCCGAACTGCATCTATCCTCCTTATACCAACTCCTTGCATCCATCCATCGCGGATTGTCCACTGTGGGAGGTCGCCAAGTCGATCCATAATCTCATTCGGGAGGTTGACCCCAAACTAATGCGAATGACGACGCAATGGATTGCAGCAAGGGAAGACAAGTCTCGCATCAGGGTGGGTTTCCTTTTTGGGAAAGGCAGTTTCACTGCCATCCAGTGGTGCAAGATGAACATGTACGCTGGCAATTATTTTGACGTGGCCGCAAACGGTGAGCAGATTCTGCCGGCGCTTGTGTCTCCTCCCTTTACGCCGACATCTCTGCTTGATGGTCTCGCGTTCTTGCTGGCGACTAACGAGAAGGCCTGTCTATCATCAGAGAAGCTCGTACTCCCGACGCCTTCCATTGATGTCAATCTCTCAGTCATCAAGCCATTATGGGACATCTTGGATGCTGACGAAGGATTTCGACGGTTCTACGCGTGAGGAGAAGCAAATGACATATGACAGGGATATAAAGACAGTACCTATTTACAATTAAACTCTAAAAATATCTCTCTTACTTATTGTTATAGTAAATTGGCCAACTTACCTTTTTGTTTATATAAGGAATTAATATAATACTATTATATTCAAGGTTAGTTAATTTAAATTTTTTATTTAAAAAGCGAACCTTTTTATAGTTCAACTAACATCAAATTTAAGTAACGTACATAATAAGCGAGTGTAACAACATCCTTATTGTCCGTCCCAATTTCAGTAAAACCGCCTCGTCGCGATGCAAGGACTCCAGGCCTTCTTCGTCGGCACGGAGCCACCGGCATCGTTACAGGCTCACTTCAAGAACTACTGCATGAGCCGCGGCGTATCGCCGGCCAATTGGCTCGCGGCCGCGAACCGGCGCAAGGGCAAGCAGGGCAAGTCTCCGACTACTACAGTGGGATGTATTCGCAGGTGTACAGGTCGGTCTGACGCTCAGATGCTTGTCAGGGCTAGCTTGTCAGGTCCTCGATACCGTATGTCGCACCTAAATCAGGATGATAACCTAGTATGAAGAACCCAACCTAAGCTAAGCTACTAACTATAGAAACTAGGGCCTACCAACGCAACTTAAACACCTGCGACTACTTTTTGCATCCCACTCTATGCACTCAAGCCGCCTGGCACCTAAGGGTATGGTATCCGAACGCCAGGGAGAAGCCCATCGGACGAGCTAAATCAATTCAGTAGACTTTAATAGAACGTTCCGATCGTTGTTTTGGGCGGATACGTCACAACACATGCACAATGGAAAGTCTGATGGTACCAGATACGTTCAATCCTCGTACTAGAACTGTTAACGATGAAAGCCAACAAAACTTCTACGCTAGGCTGCCAAAAAAACGTGCGGCTTCTCGGTTACTTGAATAACGTACGATCTGAGCTTATACAAAAGGAGCTAACCTTGAACTAAAACGATGAAGTGATTGATGTAAAGGACAAGGCGGCTGCAGAACTAAAGATTTGTTGATACAGACCATGGAACGCTTGTGAGCTTGCTAAATTATTATTAATACTCTTCCTCTTCTTTAATACGGACTAGCATAAAGCAGAATAGACTTCAACGGAGACTTAGTTGGCTTGATCAATAACTACTTCGCTTCGGTGTAACGGTTGCGCCTAACCACTACGCCACGGGGCCAAAAGATTGGGCTATAACTGATATTGTAGCAATTACAGTGGTGCATACAGCTACTTATAGGAGCTTAGGGTGGACTAAGGCGTAACAAAGATCTAACAAATTTGAATACCTGTGAATTATTAATAGCCTCTATCTGGCCTACTTGAGCAGACCCTGCTTCTAATCTAAAGAAAAAACCCGATCTAACAAATCAATATATTTTGATTAGCTGTGCAGAAGCCACTATGTATATAGTAGCTGGCTAAAGAGGCTATCAGTAAAAGAAGATACACAATCGGTGTTCAAACTTATTTCCTCCCACTATAGCTGGTCAGGGCTTTCGGCATCGGTAGATACGGTTCAAAGGCTTAAAAGGGCGTGCTTCGGCTGAAACAACCGGCAATGCAGGGGAAAGGCATCGCAGACGGCAGTTAAGCGCGTCTCCAGACGCCGCAGCATTAATTCCTATTGCGGTTAGGGTGGAAATAGCCATAAAGCCAAAACAGCTTGTACATAGGAAGGAGCAATAGACTTTACATACAACTATCTTCGGTCATCACTAGCACCGACCCACTCTTGGCCGCAATAATTTCCCCGTCTCGAGTAAGGCTTCATGGCTTAATTGATTCCACATAAGGCAGCTGATAACTAATCACATCACGGCGGCTGCCAAAACAAGGAAGACCGAAAAAATCAGATCATCTTCCCTATCCAGCGAGAAACAATTACCAACACAGATGGACCATTTTTACAGCCACAGTACTCCATCCTTATCGGCGACAAGAAATGTGTCAGACCAAATCCAAGACCAAGAAGACCACATGAATGGCGTGCTCGTTCAGAATTCGATTAAAGTATGACTTCTTGATTCTTAGATTGAGATATTATGGCTCACCTTAGTCAGGTTACTTTCGAAAAGATTATTAATCAGGACGAGGTGTTCATCGGAACCGAAACTGTCATCAGAACTCAACAAACATTATATATCACTGGTCTGTGGCTACGATGTGCTAGAGGCGCATGGACGGTATTAAAAACAGAAATCGCAACAGCATTCAGAGGATGGTAGAGAGGGCTAAATGAAAATGAGGTATACATATAGAATCTCAAATTAGGGTTGAGCATTTCGCAGTAACTCACCTTTCAAGACGTGGGAGGATTCTAGTAAAACTATTGAGGTTGTTGCGTTGAGAACCTGTCTAGAATGCGGCCGGTATAGTGGCTCACAATCATGGGATGCAAATCTTGCCTTTTAATTTCTCAAGCATGCCAATGCATCCTAATGCTACCTATATTTTTTGGAGATTCATAGAAATCGACTCATCACAGTAGCCGTCGCCAATCAGGGGCGTTTGTGAATGGAACGCGACGGGATGCCTGGACATGTCTGTGAAAGTGTTGTTGCTCCAGACATACGCTAGCGAGGATCAATCCTGGAGTCGCGATAATATCTCCTTATTAGGCAAGGCACGGACGACATTATCATGGGTTCGTGGGGTCCATAGTATGGCCAACGCGAACGATGATACGCTCGATTCAGTGTTTTAGTTTGACAGTTTTGGTGCATTTTTGATAAGAGCATGACTGCAAATCTGGCTACCGAATTGTCATCAACAGAAAGGCTTACGTCTACATGAGAACCATACGAAGCTTCCGAGATTGTTCAGCATATCTAATCCACTTGTTCTGTCGTAGTAGGTTCTTTTCGGGGTGCTTAATTAGGTTAGTGTGACTCGTCATTTGTGTTTCGGACTTCTCATTCGGACAAATTTTTCTGATTGCGATGTCCGCTTTCTGGCTGGGCTTTCTCTTGCTGGCGGTGAAGCCGAATCCATAATAGTCTTAGTTTCGGGGCAATGGACCAGACTGCCCCTTAATCGTTCCACTGAGAAATGACCATAAAGTTAAAGATTACTTAATACGTCGCTCCGATATGATGAGCCGCCCGGAAAACCTTAGGATTAAGTTACCCTAGAAAGTGAGAGACTCCTGTGACCTCCGCGGTTCGAAGTCAAAGTGTGGCGGCATCACTCACCGCCAATCACCTGGAAAACATGGCGACCCGCAATTCCTAGACTCTTTCTTATTTTGAAATGTTAGGATTCTCCTTTATAGGCCTGTCAAAGCCTATAAATACTGAACTTCCATATTATGTACTGACTCCAGGCTTCAATTATACTTGTACTGCTTTCATTTCCCGATATCAAAATGAAATCAATCATCTTCCTCTCTATAATGTCAACTCTGGTTGCCGTTGTTTACCCGAATCCTACACCCAGTTCAGAGACTAGTCTGTTAATACGACAAGACGAAGGAGAGGCTGTTTGTGCAAACTGCAAGTATTCCGTCACATGTAACGGCATCAAAGTGGTGTGTTTCCTCTAGTTGCAGTCTTCTTTTCACCCTCGTCCTAACCTCTTTTAGAACTGCTCAGGAAAGAGGGACATTGCTCAACTTTCTAAGCGACAGGAGGAAGCAGAGATCCGGAATGTCTGTAATAACTGTAAGAACAATGTTATTTGCGCCGGTCAGAAAATTGTACGTTTTGCGCAAGTTGCTGGTTTAGTTGTTTTCATCATGGATCGCTAACCAATTTTGTGTTAGGACTGTTCATGACCTCAGAGCTAAGATGATAACCACGGGAGTTTTAATAGGCTGTAAGGAGGATACATCGGAAAATTGTACCGAATTGTAAGAGGAATTACAACGCAATGGATAGTTGTCGTTCTGGATTATAGCTGTCTCGAAAAACGAACTTTGCCAAAGAGTTGATCAGCCCACAAAGAATTACGAGCAAGACGTCTAGGGTCTGATATACATGACGCTGTTGATAATGCTATTGCCATCTGGACCTTGTTCGGGGCAGCGACGCGCGTTGTCTTCTCAGCTTCTGGCACTGTGATGCCTTAGCACTCCGTTAGATAGCCTCTACTTTAAGGACGATATTAACTTGATGAAGTTACTTACAACCTTTAATAGGTATATATGCTCTAGCTTTTCCACTCGTCTTACTGTACTGATTTAACAGCTCTTAAGGCTTAGCTAACTCTAATAAAAAGAATAATTACTTTATTGCCATACTTATTATGCTGAAGTACTTTATACTTTATACATTATAGTAAAGTATTTCTCTTAAATAAGATTCATATCAATGCAACAAGCAATTTAATACAAGTAAGAATATTTATATTGTTGATTTAGTATAAGGTCTTGTTGAATACTGGTGAAAATAAGACCGGCTAACCGGATGACCGAACTACCGGTCAGAAAGCTGTCTCAGCACTGTAACAACCTCTTAGATAGGTCATTACTGAACAGATAGAAATAGGGTTCCAACCCAACTATCGGACAGAGAGAGGGACACACATAATTGACCCCAATATCTGACAGATCTATGTAAATCTATTTAAATATATATAAATTAGAAAATCTACTTTGAGATTTAAATTTATTTGATAAACCTTTAAGCTGATAAAGCTTCAATAGGTTATGTATTGCATTTAACTAATCTCTAATACAAGGTGCCAAGCTGTTAAAGGCCCACCCACCAAGAAAGATAGCACTTAGAGCAACAAAAATTCTAAAATCCAAGTCTTCACGGCAACGGTAGTAAACGCGGTAGAAGCCCAGAGCCCCTAGATTTAAACATATACTCAATCAATATGTAGACCTCTATTAACAAAGAGGTGCTTTCTATTTACCTAGCGAGCTCCCTCCTCACATAGAAACGCCACAGTATATACAATTTCCTCAGGCGTCCCCATTCTCTTTGCCACTGGCGTCACGTCAATCGTCGGCTACAACATGTCCAGAGCCTCCTTCCCTGCACCAAGAAAACCCTCCGTTGCGGTTAGGCCTGGGGCAACGGCATTTACCGTACAACCATATTTCGGCAGCAGCTCCTTTGCCCAGAGTCTCATGAACGAGTTAACCATACCTTTCGTTCCAGCGTGGATAGTCTGTAGTGGTGGAGGGCCGCGAGAGCTGACGGAGCAGATGTTGACAATACGGCCGCTTCCGCGAGTGAGATATGGGAGGACATGCTGTATCAGAAAGGTGCCTCGTCTATTAAGATTCACGAGCCGGTCCCAGTCGTCCATGGTTTGGTCCTCAAATAGGGCGTTAACTCCGAGAGCTGCATTATTTACCAAGATGTCTATGCGACCAAACTCCCTAACAGCGGCTTTAACTAATGCTTTTAGGCCATTTATAGTACTAATATCTGCACAGGCAGCGATAAATCTTATTGATAAACTCTTAGCTATAGCAGTAGCTTTTGAGTACATGCTCTTATAGGGATAGTTAATTATAATATAAGCTCCTCGCAATGAAAGTTCTTTAGATATGGCCAGGCCGATGCCAGAGGTACTACCGGAGACAATAGCCACCCTACCTGTAAGTGTTTGCATTATAAGGACTAGATAGCTAGGACTATGCTAACAAGGGATCAGTAAGATATATTGCCCGTAAAAGACCAGCTAAAGTAATAACTGCTACTACAAGCAAGATATAACAGTTCAATATAAATCTAAAGCTTAGATTATTTTACAAGAGGTAGCCGCCATACTTTTATATATAATAAGCGACCCTATTAGCTAACGCAGATATATAAGGGAACTGCCAGAAAGGATACGGATGCCGTAGAGTGGTCAGGAATTTATATCTCCCCGGCTTCCGGGACGTGAATCGCTTCTGACTATTGGATCTGCATATCCTTGAAAATACATACAGTAAATAATACCGATATCCGATTACTATAGTGTTACAAGACGTAGTTAAAGAGGTGTTCCGGTTAGCGATGTGCTAACAAGCCTTCAATAAGCGCACCATGTTCCTACAGTGCAGAGAAACCCCCAGGTTAATTATCATATTTATCTTATATAACTCTTCTTACAGAGTATTGGCCTGCCAACGAATGCAAAGTGAAGCCAACTATCACAACACCGGAGTGAAACTCAATACTGCTTATCCAGGCACCTCAGTAGCCACACCGGAACGAGACTGGATATATCTAAAACCGCCTTACCAATCAGCTAATCTCCTTACTTTGCCACTCTTGGCGATTTCGATATCATTATGCCCGGATATCTCGGGAATCACGAGGGATGCAACAAAACCATATGGGCTACCTGAATGGGAAGTGATGCTGGTTAGGGGAGCTTCAAAGGCGCATGTCTGATCTACACTTAGAATTTCCCACATGGACGGCATGCCAACCGCCATGAGGATGGGCTGGAAACGCGTGGCTATTGGCCCATATACTTTACATGCTCGTCCGAAATTCCCTCTGGGGTTAGGAAAACCTACTCGGCACGGTGCTCGCGAGCCGAATCGTACTATCTCAACAGGTTTACGTTGCGATGTTTCTTCGGGCCACTATACATTGTTGGCATTCGTGGAGTTTTTCTTGTATAAATAGAAGTTTGCTTCGCGGCCATATAAACCTTTGTTCATTTCTTCTTCTCAAAGTGTTTTCTTGTGATCCCGATCCATTACCATCATCTGCCTTGTTCCATCTCAAGCACACTAAATAGCTTAGGTAATTTGTTTCTGGCACGGAATCCTCCGATTCGTAAGGGATTGGCTAACTCTTCTGATGTCGGGGAGAACAGGCTTCTTGGTCAGCTTGAACATAGGTGGCAAGAATAACGATACGCCTCAAGAAATACTTAAACATGTTTAATTGCGAGNNGTGTTCCTGATGCCGGTATAGGACACCAGAAAGCGTGATCAAAATCTACAAGCAATAGTTAAATTACTGAAGGGAGATAAAAGGGAATAATAAAACACAAATAAAAATACTGATATTGACATACTTAATAAGCAAGCACAAGAAATAAAAGTCTCAACCTTGTAACTAGGGACCAAAATAGAAGTAAAATAAAATAACGTATATAATAAGCAAACCGGCCAAAAGTTTCTCATCCTATACCATCACTATCAGATCAACTAATTCTTAACCGCCATATATGTCGCTACCTATTAACGAGGCTAATCTGCTTCTTGCACTTCAAGCCTGTCAGAATGGCCAAAACTGAGTTTGCGACGCGCCGCAAAGATCTATGACGTTAACCATCGAAGACTCTCTGGTCGCAAAAACGGGATGCAAGCCCGAGCTGATATTATCCCTAATTCACGAAAACTATCTGATCTGGAGGAACAGATTATAATTCAGTATATCCTTGTTCTAGACTCGCGAGAATTTCCTTCCTGGTACCGTGATGTTGAAGAAATGGCGAATCGATTGCTTGCTGACCGCGATGCGTCACTAGTCGGCAAGCGTTGGGTTATGAATTTCATTAAGCGGCAACTAGAGCTTAGGACGCGTTTTCAGTAGAGATATGACTATCAAAGGGCCATATGTGAAGATCCGACTGTTCTTCGTAATTGTTCTAGGCTCGTATAGAACTGAATCGCGAAGTATGCCATCCAATCAGTTGATATCTGGAACTTTGACGGGACCGGCTTTATAATGGGCATGA
>NJCS01000256.1:0-18867 GCA_002234255.1 Fusarium sp. Na10 | reverse complement strand
GAAATCCTTACTAATAGAGGCATGATATTTGCTAGTAAGTTTTGGTAAGCACTAATGGCCTATATGGGAGTTAACTATAGACTTATAATAGCATTTAGACCTTAGGCAGATGGACAAATAGAACGAATAAACCAAGTAGTGGAACAGTACTTACGATGCTATATTAACTATAAACAAGACAACTGGGTTGAAAAACTACCATGTGCCTAGCTAGTATATAATACTGCCTATAATGAA
This sequence comes from Fusarium sp. Na10, assembly GCA_002234255.1. NCBI lineage: Eukaryota > Fungi > Ascomycota > Sordariomycetes > Hypocreales > Nectriaceae > Fusarium > Fusarium sp. Na10. The sequence continues at coordinate 18,630 of NJCS01000256.1, read as the reverse complement.
AGTATAAAGCTTATACCCTTGGACGCTAACTTTGGCTATATATTAAAAGCGTACTATAATGCATGAGAAACCGAAATTATTAACTCTATAGCTATAATCAAGAGCAAGGACCTGAAGAATGTATATAATGAACTCCGAATGGAACTGGAATTTGTTAATAAACGGATATAATGGTACTATAATTCCAAGAGGTTANNGGACTAACCTTTAAGGAGGGAGACATGGTATACCTATTTACCAAAAACATCACTACGAAATGACCAAGCTATAAGCTAGACTTTAAGTATATTAGACCCTATAAAGTCATAAGGAAGATCTCTAAGAATAACTACAAACTGGACCTACTAATAAGAGTTAGGCTTTATAAGATCTTTTATATTGCATTACTTAAACCAGTAGCCAATACGATATACGTTAAGATTGGCAATAAACTAGAAAAGATTAATGGACCGGAACTTTATGAAGCAGAAGCAATTAGGAAGACATAAGTAAAGAATGGTAAAAGAGAGTACTTAGTAAAATGGAAAGACTACCTAGAAAATGAAAATATATAGGAACTAGCTAAACACCTTGCTAATGCCTAACGACTCCTAAAGAACTTTTACTAACGACGTCAGGAAGTGAAAGGTTAAAAACAATACCCCAGTTAATAATATTAGCACCGCTAAAAGACTGAACATCCAAAACAGCCTGATTTTCCATCTTAAGAACAGACGCATCCTGACTATTATTGTTTACGTTGACAGCCTGACGATAATTAAGTTTATATAGGAAATTTCATGGCGCTAGCAGGATATAGGTATTACGATAATTAAAATAAGTAAGTGCTAATAATTAGCGTTTTAGATACTATAGTAACTATAGTAAGTTTAAAATAGGTAAGAATATAAAAGAAATGCTTATAAATCGATTAATACTAATATTAATATATAAACTTGCGGTATTAGTAAGTATATAGTAAATTCGCTTTAAGGTTATTTTCTTTAATAGTTGTTAGGTAATAGGGTTTATAAATATAGATTAGTTTGCTATAACTAACCAGAGCGTGTTCTTAGCTTATAAAGTTTAGGAATAGCTATAGCTATATGTCTCATTACATTTAAGTTATATTAGCTTAAACTGCTAATATAGAGTAAAGGGGTTTAAGGAAAGTATTAATACTGTATAATAGCTTATAATATATAAAGGTTAAGTTAAGACTTAAATCTTATTGAATTTATTTATAATAAAGTACTTTATATATAAGTTAGAACTCTAACTTCTTTGCTGCTATATATGCCAGACCATGGTTACGCGGAAGCAAGTTAAGCTATATCTTTGCAAAGCTTTGCATAGTCTTAACAGTCAGGAGATCAGGCTTACGCAGGAGTGGGCATCTAAGTATAACGTCTTTAAGCGTTAGCTAGAGGCCTATATTAATCTACTACCTGATAATTATTGTTTGCGTTGACAGCCTGACGATAATTAAGTTTATATGGGAAATTTCGTGGCCCTAGTAGGATATAGGTATCGCGACGATTAAAATGAGTAAGTGCCGACGATTAGTATTTTAAGCACTATAGTAGCTATAGTAAGTTTAAAATAGGTAAGAATATAAAAGAAATGCTTATAAATCGATTAATACTAATAACGATATATAAACTTGCGGTATTAATAAGTATATAGTAAATTCGCTTTAAGGTTATTTTTTTTAATAGTTATTAGGCAATAGGGTTTATAAATATAGATTAGTCTGCTATAACTAACTAGAGCGTGTTCTTAACTTATAAAGTTTAGAAACAGCTATAGCCATATGTCTTATTATATTTAAGTTATATTAGCTTAAATTGCTAATATAGAGTAAAGGGGTTTAAGGAAAGTATTAATACTGTATAATAGCTTATAATATATAAAGGTTAAGTTAAGACTTTAATCTTATTGAATTTATTTACAATGGAGTACTTTATATATAAGTTAGAACTTTGACTTCTCTGCTGCTATATGTACCGGACTATAGTTACGTAAAAGTAAGTTAAGCTATATCTTTATAAAGCTTTGTATAGTCTTAATAGTCAGAAGATCAGGCTTGCATAGGAGTAGGCATCTAAGTATAATGTCTTTAAGCGTTAGCTAGAGGCCTATATTAATCTACTACCTAGGCCTGATAATGTACTGCTAATTGCAGCTTTAGGTCCGCTAGGTATAGGAGGTATTTGGTGTAAGTTTATACCAGAGCAAAGCACGTTATCTTAGTCCGATTGCCTATATATAGGAACAGAGCTAAGGCGGATTTAAGAATATCTCAGGGTTAAGTATAATTAGGATATAAAACTTAAAGGCAGGCATTGCTTAGCTACTATAACAGAAGAGGAAGGGAGTAATAGTCTATAGAGATTAGGAATCTATTACTAATAATTATTTTTTAGTAGGCCAGGAAGCAAGCTATTTAAGGTAGCAAGAGGACTAAATCTTAAAAGGTTAGTGGCTTAAGATAACGTATTATAAGCTGCACTCTAGAGGGCCATTAATGCATTCCAGAGTAAGGGAAAAGATATTCAAAGTTAAGAAGCAGAGCATATTAACAAGGAGAATGACTTTACTGTACCAAATCTATGGCTTCATTAGCTTAGTTCTGCTATTTACTTAAAGGATTTTAGTAAAAAAAAGGACTTCTTAAGGGGCTTAATTGCTATAAAATATAAAGTGGATCTAGATAATCTAGATAATTTAGACAATACTTAACTGCAGTTTATATACATTATATTCAATTGACTAGTTAACCACGCCAAGGCTATTATTATACTAGATATTATATCTTAGAATGCTCTTTTTAAGGTTAATTATAAAGAACTAATGAAAGAGAGGATAAAGCCATTTTATTTCCAGTTTAAGCCCGAGACATAAAGGCAATATGCACTTATGGTCAAGTAGCTACTTGCTTACATTGTCCGATGCATATCTTTTAAGGATAAAGCTAATAGACTACCGTTCAAGCTTAGCTTATAACAATAGAAAGCTTACAATACTATAATAAAATACGTAAATAACTTAACTAATACTTGGAAAGAAAATGGAGGTAATCTAGAAGTGCCCGAGGTTATTAAACTTCTAGACCTACTAGAAAATGCTATTCTTGAGCTATATATCTCTATTCTTAACTATTTTACTAAGGATATAGAATATAATAGCATTCTTATTAGCTTCTTAACTGTTCTTAGTATATAGGCAGATAGTACATGGGAGGGCTATGCGGGTTTTACACTAAAGCTTTCTGCTATTATGGCTATCTCTTGTCTCTGTATTATTAAATATGCTATAGGCTAACAAGCCAAAACTATTAAGTAAAAGATATAATAGGGATAAAGCTAGAAGGAAGTAAAGGAAAATAGCCTAAGTTATTTTATATTAATATCCGAGATAACTTAGCGGTTTATAGTAGGCAGGGGCAAGGGCTAGGAAACAATACTGACGCAGTTTATTATTTAGCTTTAAAATTTTAGTATAGCCGTACAAAATAATATAGCAGTATACAGTTTAGTAAGCTGGGATAAAGGCAAAGAGGAGCTTATCTATAAAGGTATCCGTCTTAGCGTTCTGGATATACAGGCAATAATAAGATTAGCAGTCTAATAGCTAGAAAGTATACTCTATAAGGATTTGTTATTATTTACTAAGTACTTAGAGCAGTCTCTGGCTAAACTTAGGCTACCTGAAATACTATAGGACCAGCTTCTAGATAATGTAGCTAATAAAACGATTGGGCACTTATTTATCGATACATTATTCCAATGTAATAGTGGCATTAGCAAGGGCTAGGTCATTAAAAAGGTCTTACAAGACAGTGGCTTAAGAAGCAAGTAGATTAAGTTAATTAGTAATAACGGTTTAGAGATAAATCTTAAGATAGTATATTAATATAGTCTTAAGATAGAGAAAGTATTAGAGCTACTGGCAGTTCTGGCCTATATTAGTAGTAGGTTCCTGCTAAGAGTATAGGAACTTTTTATCATATAGTATTGCAATACAAGCAATGGAAGGATTTGTAATATTCTGTGTAACCAGGGGCTTATTATAATTGTTACGGAGGCATATAAGGGCTTTACAATAACTAGAAGGCTTAAGATTATTTACCGATTCTTGCTATAAGAGGTTAGCACTTTATTAATGTACTATTTATAGCTTGTTCTGCTGTTTTAGGAAGATATCTAAGCTAATATATAGGATAAGTCTATCTTTAACGCTAGCTTATAGGCAACAGAAGGTACTTAAGATAGTAAGAGGCAATAAGATAGCGATCAGGCCGATGCAGTTATAGAAGCCAGTTAAACTTAGACTAGCCAGGACGTTAAAGGTGGGCAGGATGGCTGGAAACTAGGCCCTGACAATTATTGTTTGCGTCGATAGCCTGACGACGATTAAGTTTATATGGGAAATTTCGTGGCCCTAGCAGGATATAGGTGTTGCGACGATTAAAATAAGCAAGTGCTAATAATTAGCATTTTAGGCGCTATAGTAGCTATAGTGAGTTTAAAATAGGTAAGAATATAAAAAAAATACTTGTAAATCGATTAATACTAATAACAATATATAAACTCGCGGTGTTAATAAGTATATAGTAAATTCGCTTTAAGGTTATTTTCTTTAATGGTTATTAGGTAATAGGGTTTACGAATATAGATCAGTCTGCTATAACTAACCAGAGCGTGTTCTTAACTTATAAAGTTTAGGAACAGCTGTAGCTATATGTCTTATTACATTTAAGTCATATTAGCTCGAACTGCTAATATAGAGTAAAGGGGTTTAAGGAAAGTATTAATACTGTATAATAGCTTATGATATATAAAGGTTAAGTTAAGACTTTAATTTTATTGAATTTGTTTATAATGGAGTACTTTATATATGAGTTAGAACTCTGACTTCTTTGCTGCTGTATGTGCTGGACTATGGTTGCGTGGAAGCAAGTTAAGCTACATCTTTATAAAGCTCTGCATAGTCTTAACAGTTAGGAGATCAGGCTTACGCAGAAGTAGGCATCTAAGCATAACGTCTTTAAGTATTAGCTAAAGGCCCATATTAATCTACCACCCAGGCCTGATAATGCACTGCTAATTGCAGCTTTAGGTCTGCCAGGTACAGGAGGTATTTGGTGTGAGTTTATACTAAAGCAAAGCACGTTATCTTAGTCTGATTGCCTATATATAGGAATAGAGCTAAGGCGGATTTAAGAATATCTTAGGGTTAAGCATAATTAGGATATAGAACTTAAAGGCAGGCGTCGCTTAGCTGCTATAATAGAAGAGAAAGGGAGCAACAGTCCGTGGAGGTTAGGAGTCCATTACTAATGATTATTCTCTAGTAGGCCGGGAAGCAAGCTATTTAAGGTGGTAAGAGGACTGAATCTTGAAAGGTCAGTGGCTTAAGATAATGCATTATAAGCCGCGCTCTAGAGGGCCATTAATGCATTCCAGAGCAAGGGAAAAGATATTTAAAGTTAAGAAGCAGAGCGTATTAACAAGGAGAACGACTTTACTGCACTGAATCTATGGCTTTATTGGCTTGGTTCTGCTATCCACTTGAAGGATTTTAGCGGGAAAAAGGACTTCTTAAGGGGCTTAATTGCTATAGAATATAAAGTAGATCCAGATAATCCAGATAATTTAGATAATACTTAACTGCAGTTTATATACATTGTATTCAATCGACTAGTTAACCACGCCAAGGCTATTATTACACTAGATATTGTATCTTGGAACGCTCTTTTTAAGGTTAATCGTAAAGAACTAATAAAAAAGAGGATAAAGCCATTTTATTTCCAGTTTAAGCCCGAGACATAGAGGCAATATACACTTGTAGTTAAGCAGCTACTTGCTTACATTGTCTAATGCATGTCTTTTAAGGATAAAGCCGATAGACTACCATTTAAGCTTAGCTTATAATAACAGAAAGCTTACAATGCCACGATAGAATATGCAGATGACTTGACTGATACTTAGAAAGAAAATAGAGGTGATCCAGAAGCGCCTAAGGTTATTAGACTTCTAGATCTACTAGAAAATACTATTCTTAAGCTATATATCTCTGTTCTTAACCATTTCACTAAGGATACAGAGTATAATAGCATTCTTGTCAGCTTCTTAACTGTTCTTAGTGTGCGGGCAGATAGTACGTGGGAGGGCTATGCAGGTTTTATACCAAAGCTTTCTGCTATTATGGCCATCTCTTGTCTCTGTATTATTAAATATGCCATAGACTAACAAGCCAAAACTATCAAGCAAAAGATATAATAGAGACAAAGCCAGAAAGAAGCAGAGGAGAATAGCCTAAGTTATTTTATATTAATATCCAAGATAACTCAGCAGTTCATAGTAGGCAGGGGCAAGGGCTAGAAAACAACACTAACGCAGTTTATTATCCGGCTCTGAAATTTTAGCATAGCCGTACAAAACAATACAGCAGTACACAGTTCAGTAAGCTGGGATAAAGGCAAAGAGGAGCTTATCTACAAGGGTATCCGTCTTAGCGTTCTGGATATACAGGCAATAATAAGATTAGCAGTCCAACAGCTAGAGAGTATACTTTATAAGGATTTGCTATTATTTGCCAAGTACTTAGAGCAGTCTCTGGCCAAACTTGGGCTACCTGAAATACCATAGGACTAGCTTCTAGACAATATAGCTAACAAAACGATCAGGCACTTATTCATCAATACATTATTCCAATGCAATAGTGGCGTTAGCAAGGGCTAGGTTATTAAAAAGGTCTTGCAAAACAGTGGCTTAAGAAGCAAGTAAATCAAGTCAATTAGTAATAACGGTTTAGAGATAAATCTCAAGATGGCATATTAATACGGTCTCAAGATGGCATATTAATACGGTCTCAAGATAGAGAAAGCATTAGAGCTGCTGGCAGTTCTGGCCTATATTAGCAGCGGGTTCTCGCTAAAAGCATAGGAACTTCTTATTATATGGCATTACAACACAAGCAATAGAGGGATTTATAATATTCTATGTGACCAGGGGCTTATTATAATTATTACGGGGGTACATAAGGGCTTTATAATAACTAGAAGGCTTAAGATTATCTACCGATTCTTGCCGTAAGAGGTTGGCACTTTATTAACGTACTATCTATAGCTTGTTCTGCCGTTTTAGGAAGATATCCAAGCTAATGTATAGGATAAGTCTATCTTTAACGCTGGCTTATAGGCAACAGAAGGTACTTAAGATAGTAAGAGGTAACAAGATGGCGATTAGGCCGATGCAGTTATAGAAGCCAGTCAAACTCAGACTAGCCAGGACATTAAAGGTGGGCAGGATGGCTAGAAACTAGGCCCCGGAGAATATTAGACATCTCTACGCTTATTACGTAGCATTAAAAGACTTAGTGTTCTGGCTTATAAGCAAAAGCTAAATATCAGCAGCTAGAGGCACATATCCACTGCAATCGGCCAACAATACTTCCAAAACGCGTCCACAGCGCACACAAGGCTTCTACATAAAGTAAACTTAGACAATAGTAGCAGCAAGAGTAACAGTAATAAGGATAGCCTATATAACTTGCAAGCGGGTCACGGGTCTAAGACTATAGGCTTGATCTACGGATAACTAGTTACTAAAGGAGCATTTAAAACGAACGAACGCTAAGTTAACTTCCGATACATTAGTAAAGAATAGCACCGGTTACTAGGCTTTATATCTGCAATAAGAGGGTTTAGCAGGGTTCTTACCCCAGGCTATAAGCAAAAGAATGTATCTATTTGCAATAAGGCACTTCAAAAACTGCAGTTAAAGAGATAGAAGTCATATCGCCGTATTAACATTAACCGGGAACTTGTCTACTTGTATAGGGAGCAAGCTAGATTTTAGGGTATTTAGTATAAGGCAATCTATGCAATTATAATAAATAAGAGCTTAGTTATAGTCATAATAGGAACAGGGGGCAGGAAGAGCTTAAGCTTTATACTGCTAGTAGCAAGCTGTTTAGGCGAAGTGATAGTTATAGTAGTTCCGTTTGTATTGCTATAGGGTGACTTAATAGAACGGTGCTAAAAGATAAAAATACTATATGCCAAGTAGCGCAGCGACTAGTCCCTAGGGCCAGCATTGCTTATTTTTATTACGCTGGAATTAGCAATAACTAAGCGGTTCTATGATTATATGGAAGGACTTTAGGTAATAGCGTAACTTAATGGGTTTATATTTAACGAGGCGCATACGATATTAAAGGGCACGTAGGACTTTTAACTGAAGCTAAAAGAGCTAGATTGGTTAGCACTAGTCGGGGTTTAGATAGTATATCTAACAGTAACATTACCGCCAAGTAAAGAAGGAGAGTTCTTTAAGCTTATAAACGCGCGACCAGAGGATATAACCATAATCAGGACTAGCATAAGTCACGCTAATATTATGTATAGTGTACAGACATTAGTAGTAGCGACCGTAGAGCAGGTAACTAAAGCAGTTATAATAAAGGTTTAGGAGGTACTAGACCAAAAGCTAGAAAAGTATCTATAGCTGGCAAAGATAATTATATACTGCAATACTGTAGTAGTAACAGATGCTCTTACTACTAAACTTAACTGCAATACTTATTACTGAGATATTGATATATAAGATAGGAAGGCAAAGAGACTGCAAGCTTGGATAAGTAGACTAGAGCGGGAACAATATAGCAGAGGACAGGTTATTATGGCCACTAATGCACTCAGGCTAGGCATTAACGTTCCAGATATTCAGGTAGTGATACATATGGAGATACTATTTAAGATAGCAGATTACGCATAGTAAAGTGGTTAAGCTAGATAGGATAGTAAATAAAGCGAGGTGATTATTATTAAGGTTACTACTGAGGGGCAGAGAGGGTTAATAAGACTTAGGAGTAGCAGGATAGTAGATAATTTTATTAATAGGCGGGTATGCAGGCAGGTGATCTTGGACTTAGAGATAGATGGCTGCGATAACCGGGATAGGTGTAAGGAAGGCAAGGAGTAGTGTAATATCTATTAAGCTGCTAATAAGGTAGCGGAACTGGAAGATATGGAGCTTAGTAAGGAGGATAAAGAGATAGACTTAAGAGTGCAGGAGATTAATATGCAGCAGATTCGAAGCTAAGTTGCAAGCAGGGCTATTTATAAAGTAAGGGAAGTTAAGATATTCTAGAAAAGGCTTTAGGAATAACTGCTTGGAGGGTATATATGCTATTATCTGCTTGGCATGGCTAATTATAACGTAGACTATATTAGGATAGACTGCGCAATAGTGCAGACGGATTGTGGCTTAGTGCGAAAGATATTTAATATAGGTCTTTAAATGTAGGTATACTTAAGGAAGGAAGGGGAAGTAGAGAAGTTTAGTAGCTGCTATGGCTGCTTTCTTTTGCAGGAACTATACAATAGGTGGGAAGAGAATGTAGCAGAGGGTGAATAGTAAAAGATTAATAATATTAAGTGTTAATACCGGGGTGTTATAGTATTGACAATTTTATATATTTATATACTATCTCTAGGCGAGGCAAAGGAGCTGTTCTTTAGGCTAGGGTTTAAATGTAGGATAGCTGGTTTAGCAGGTAGTAGATTTAAGGAGTAAGATATATAGAAATGGATAGGTAGACAGATTGACTGGGGAGGGCTATAAGTATTTAATATGTGTAGGGTTTTTTTATATATAGTAGAAATAGAAGAAAGAGAAAAAGTATAGATCTAAGGACTATAGGGTTAGTACTATATAATACATATAGAGTTAGTATAGTATATTAACAGTATAGGGTAAGAAGGTTATATTATAGTATATAAATATAGACTAAAGATAGGATCTGGATTATAGGGTTACTAAGGGGGTATAGGGTAGTCAGAGTGTAAAGACTACTAAAAAGGAAATAGAATAAAAAGAGAAAAAGGAGTTAGGACTTACAGAAGTATAAATAATAAATAAGTTTGTATTAAGAAGTAATATAATAAAAGAAAATAAATAAATAATAATACTAAAATAAAAATAAAAGTAGAAAGGAAGTGATTAAAGTAAAAAATAAAAGAAGTATAAAAGGAAGTAAATATAATAGGATAGGGTTTAAATTGCTACTATAAAAAAAAGAATTAAAGTTAATAAAGTTATAAAAAATAAAAAAAGCAGAAATAAATTAACAATAAGTAATAGATAGTAGAGAAACTATATAACTTATTAAGTTAGGGCTATAGTAAACTAAAGGGTTAGGGCTATAGTGAACTAAATAGTTAGGGCTATAGCGAACTAAAGGGTTAGGGCTATAGTGAACTAAATGGTTAGGGTTATAGCAAACTAAAGGGTCAGGGCTATAGTGAACTAAATAGTTAGGGTTATAGCGAACTAAAGGGTTAGGGTTATAGCAAACTAAAAGGTTAGGGTTATAGTAAACTAAAGATAAGGGTTAATAAGAGCTTAGGGTTAAAACTAAGATAAGAGAAAGATTGATATGATAAATTAATAAAAGGTTTAATTACTTAGCTGTTAGTAGAATTAGGGAAGTAAAATAATAACTTTATATATTTAAATCTGCTAAAGGCGGTGTGCATGGTAGGTGCAGTGGGATAGCGCTGGGGGTTAATGTAATAGTAGAAAGTATAAAAATATTAATAAAGAAAGATAGAGTGTAATAAACTATAAAGATTTTAAGTTTAATAAGTAAGAGATTTAACTATAGGCTGCTAGTTATTATAGTTAGAGTAGTATGAAATAAAAAGTAGAAGGAGTTAAAGTAGTAGCTAGTAACTAGTAATATAAGAAGTATATAAAGTAGTAAGTAAGGATTTATAGTCTGCTGGAGGCAGTGCGTATGACCTTGGTTCCCAGGCGTTTTAGGGGTGGGGTTAGGCTTAGGTTGTGGCGCCAGAATAGGATTAAAAGGTAGGCCAATAGAGCCAAAATGTATGGCTCTAGACGTTTGCGTGAAGTAAGTAAGTAGAACCAGAAGTTTTTAACCCCAGGGTACAAACTAAGAGGTTATATTACTCTGAAAAGGTGGCCTATAATTTTCAACCCTGGGGTACAAATCGACGTCTACTAAGTTAAGTGTCTGAGCAAACGCATTATATTATTGATATGATGATACCTTTGTACCCTGGGGTACAAAAACTGAAGTTGCCAATCTGCAATTAAGGTAACCTATATAATCTTTCCTATTATATACTATAATAATATCTCAGGATATATCGTATAATGCAACTATAAGACTGCAGCAGAACGCTTCCTTTTAAGGGACACAGCGGGCTTCGCTTCTCCGCAGGGCATGATAGGATGAAAACGAGCTGTATATATTGCGGCACTACTATCGGCAATTATCCATATTATCGCCGAGGTCAGCGTCCTCTGTGTGGAGACTACCAGAACGGTAGGAGTTAGTGCTGTTTATATATGCTCTTGTTGAGCGGGTGGGGGAAGCGGACTTATTTATAAATTTTTGGATAATAAGGAGGTACCCTTGTTGAAGCCAGTCTAGGTTTGGCCTACCCTATATACTATCAGCAATATTGCGTTTTATACATTCATTATGTACGTGAGATGAAGAGACATATTAAATAAATACATATAGCTGACTTTTATAGTAGAAGATTTACACCTAATTAAAGTAAAGTGTACAGAAGAGCAATGGCGTTTGGGGAATGAATTAACACAAAATATTCAACCATATCTTTCTGAAAGTAGCAAACCTAACCACCGAACCAAGTGGAAAACGAGCACCTCATTGGCATGGACCTCAACGCGTCGTAAACAATGGATAACAAGGGTAGCTTGACCGAGATTACACGTTTATTTCTAGCCGTTTCAAGTCAAGTCCGGTTTTTATTTTATTTTTAAGTTTATAGTATAACCTAAAAGACCTTCTAATCCTAGCCAACCTAGCTTCAGCTCTCGATTGTGACTGGCTCACGCGTCCACCTCTCCACGTCTATTTGCATTTGTTGCTGAAATGAGGCCCTGCCTTCCTTTACATCCCGTCTCGTGAGATCTGTTGGTTTGTTCTAATAGGATACTAAGTTCCGAGTCAGGCGAGATCTATTTTCGGGCCATTTCTAGACAGCGAAGCGATTGCTAAAGAACTCTATTAAGCGTTTAACTGTGACGGATATGTCTGCGATGGTCTGACGCGTTGCTGCATCGCTACTATTAGGTGGTCCACCTCTACGGAGCACAAGCGTGACCTTCTCTGCGTTGGTGAATAAGAAGAGGTCCTCTAAACGCTTCCGGGTTTATCTTGCTACGATATCTCTGCTGGGTTGAATATGGTTAGGATCTATGTTTCTCTCTCTATTGCCAATGCCGTCGTGGGGATAGAACGGGTTATTATTGGAATCGTTTTCTAAGTCAAAGCCGTCGTGCAGGTCTGTCTTGACGATAAGACGTTAAACTAGTGGGGCAATGGGTAATACTGTGTTAAAACTGTAAGTATCACACCGGAACTCGCACAGCCAATGCAGTCTTATTAAGAACTCGTTCTTGCTATAGTATACCTTAAGAGCCTCCTTTACTATCTGCTTCCCCTTCTCGTCTTTACCCATAAATAGCTGCTGAAGCAGCAGAACTCCGTTGGCAATCGCGGGATTTATCTCATGGCCATCATCGCCTTCCTTAATGATGACCTGCTGAGGCTGAACAAGATATTGACTGAATATAGACTTGCGTTGCACCAGTAGTAGCTGCGAAAACTCCTCCACAGTCCGGCCCTGAAGTATCCGGCAGACTGCTGCAAATTCCTCCGCGAAGAACACTGCGTCATTATCATCACCAGGCCTGCCCATTGCGAATAATACTATGAACGTTAATGCAGGGTGTTTGAAGTCGCTTTAGGTTGAAACCTGGGGTTAAAAGATGCCTGTGAAAGAAAGAGGGAAAGGAGAAGGAAAACCTTCTGGTTACATCAGCGTGCGGTTGGCTTGCTAACAACACTTAATTCACATAAGGTAGCGTACTTACGTCTTGGCCCAGTTTGGCAAGGTCGTGAAATGACCACCCTGGTCTGATCACAGTACCCATATCTGACAATAATCCCTGTGGAGCATTTAACTAACATTGTCCCTTCCCCATCTCTACCCCTAATTTCAATATGCGCCTCAAGTGGCTTCTACCGCGCTTAGGATATACACGCAGCAGCATCATTATTATCATTTAAGAGCACAAATCTATTAAAACTCTAGTCTCTATATATTTTTCAGACGAAATTTCGCCTAGACTGGGACAGACTTATAACTGCCTATTATCATCATCCTGCGCGCAACTATCTTGCGACTTGAGCTAGATAGCACCGCCGCCGTCGACAGTTGAGGCCAGAGAGTCAAAAAAAAGGAGAAGAGATAATAATGACGAAGCTAATGAGAATGAAGAAAGACTCGGAAAGAAGCTATGTTTCAAAGATAAGGACTCCATTCGGGAGCAAGCACGAAAATACCGAATTCTGGCAGCTCGTATGCCCATAAAGGCTCTAACGTCTACATGGAGCCTGGGAAAGAACTAGCGATTGGATACAAAGCATGTGCGAAACCTTTGCGCTATTTTCACACAGGGTGGACTAAATCAAAGAGCAGAAGAGAACTATCTACTGGTCCTCTGCAGTCAAGCTGATGTGTCGAGAATAATAGAGGATCTTCAGCGTCAAGAGCTATTAGCCAGCCCCAAGGTTTCTGAAAAGCTGCTACTCTTTGATGAATGGCTATATGTTAACTACGATAGGCCAGCGGAGGTTATGGCTAGGTAACATTGCATTAAGGCGCTTGAGGCCTATGTGTAGGAGATGGGCGCTAATGAGAAGGAGCTGTGGTGGACCTGCGAATTCTATGATAAGGGTGAGTTCCATTATTGGCCACATGACCAAACCCCTTCCTAGTAGGAAGTCTAAACCTAGCATTCCAATTAAGCTAACCATGCATACGTGTAAACAGATACGCTTCTACTAAACTTAAATCTCAAACTTCGAGTTAACTGACAGGATCCAGGCATGGCTGATAGTCATGGCCAGGTCTGGGTGCAAGTTGTCGCAGCATCAAGCCAAGACCCCAAACTGTTCAGCGGGACAGCTATTCAAGTCAAGGGCCAGATAACTAACGTCCTGCAACTAGGCAGTAATAAACAGTTTCCCACCCGCCGACTGGCTACAATATAGAGAAATAAGAGATAGAGGGAAATGGCCACACGCTAGTGCAAGACGTCTATTAGTCGAGCTACCTTCAAAATCTCGACATGGGACTGGATAATCAGTTACAGAATCAATAATATAAGTCAAACAGGACTAGTAATAGTTAGCCTTATTGACTAACAAAAGCTATGTACGTAGTACTGGTTTATAACATTCCGCAGTATATTGCAGACGCTATCTTAACTTCCCAGTAATGCAGCCAACGAAGTAGAGCTGGCAGACTGAAAGAAGATATCGGAGTCCCTCGGCCTAACCCGCACAAACGATCAAGTCCGAACACTTTTCTACCCGCCTTTATCATTGTTATCATCATCGTCGTCGTCGTCAGCTACGACTCGAAGCACCAAACGTCGACCCGGCTTCCTCACTGCGATAGATAACGCGAGATATAAAGAGATTTACAGCAGGATTCTCATAACATCCCGGCTACAGTTCACCAATATCCACTGCCTCATAGGCCTGAGAAAAGACAATAGGAAGGTACTATTTCAGGTCATGAACCATGTTATTGCTTGGTTAAATGCTGCTCCTACTATGATCTCCAATCAACGTAATAACAATAAGCCGCCTCTACGGGCTGATATAGTAGCAAAATTGAGCCACTGCTCCGATCGAGACGTATAAGAGGCTGAGAAGAGACTCGGTGTCTTTGTATAGGAGCCAGACCACCATCACATCTTAACGCCCGAGGCAGCTTCTATACTCTTGCAGCATAAAGTACTTGATTTTATCCTCTAACGTCTTGGCAACTTCAAAAGTCCGTCATTTAAAGTGTATTTAGAGCAAGTACCCAGACAGGTCAACAGCGCTCAGTACACGAAGCGCTTCATATATGAGGCGTGGAGCCAAGTACTAACAATAGTCCAGCGGTGGGTTGGTCATGAATTTTCTTCAGAGTGGATGAAGCGGCCTCGTAGCGGTCACACCCTCCATAACCAAGCTTATAGCGTTAATACAACGTCTTCCCACTTGACTCACCTTGTCCTGACTAAGTCGCTGGGGGACTATATTAAAGACGACCCGGAGCTTGGAGCCGATTTAGCTTCTATTATACTAGAAAAGCTCGGAAACAAGGCCTTCGAGGCTATGCTAAGTCGATGGCTCACTCAGCACCAGCGTCAACCTCATCCTGATACGGCGGGTAGCCATAAAAAAGCAAAAATAGATGTCCAGGTGACAATGGCCAGACCAAGAATTTCTCCTAATCTGTATGAAGAACAAGTGGTCTCGGCGCAGGAAAAAGCAAAGCAAACGGGCCATAATGATAATAACAACGGTAACCCTGTTGCTCACTGCGACTCTGGTCCCGATTCCTCCAACTCCTCCCCGGACCCTGACCTCAACTCTGGCAAGGTTATGTCGCAGCTAAAGAGCCCCCAAGACATCGAAATTATCCAAATGCCGCCACTGGTGCCCGCCAGAATCAAGTCAAAAACGGGTAAGGAGCGATATCCTTACGGCAAGCCACAGCGGTATTCTTTGCCAGAGTCAAGGCCACCGGGGCAACGACGTACATTAGGTGAATCAGACAGGGGGGCGTTGCGAGCGGGCGCTCCTACCTCTCCGAGGCAGCCTAGATCAGGGGGAAGCAACAGAACAACAGCAGCGAGCTCAACGCCCTCACAGCCTACTGTTTCTTCACCAGGACCAGCCAGAGTTCCTAGGGCTTCATCGTCATCTTCTTTATCTGCTTCTATTCATAAAGCGCAAAAAAAGCCTGCGTAGTCACGCGGAGTCGAGGCTAATTAGTGCTATAATAAGAACGCGCGTAAGTTCAATAGAGAAGCCTAGCAATCATAACCTGCCTGCGTTATTAGCATAATCGGTCAAGACTGTAATGTGATTAGGACTGTCCGTACCAATATAACCGACAAGGAGCAGCACCTAAATTAACTTTCACTAAGCCAAGCTTATTTTATAAATCTTTTTAACCCCAGGGTACAAGTAGTCTTACGCTCTTAGTCAGTGTAATTATAGCTTTTGCGGAAATGAGCACGAACAGGGGTAATATGATTTAAAGCTTACCCTTGCAGTAAATTCACACATAGCTCGTGGTAGTCTCCCGAGGATCCTGCTATCGTTTCTATAGCTATGCGACGTAAGCGGCGTACATTTTCAATGCAGCTCGTTGCTATCTAGCCATGCAGTGCTTTTAATTACTAATCAATAATCTATCCGGCGTAAAAGAACAGTATTCTATATTGATTAACACGCTAGATAATCGTTAACGCGATGGATAAGCACGATACTTTACTGGATGAGATCGCAGAATCAGGGGATTGTGTCCCTATATGCATTGCTAAAGAAAGCAACGATAATGGCATTAAAAGCTTTGCCGGCACCGATTTTATCGACGAACTCTATACGGACGATGGTGAACTTGATGAGCATGGCGTGAGAATGGCTATTAAGGCTCAAATCATGAATAAGGACGACTTCAAGATTGATCATTCCAAGGGAAGCTTTAGGATAAAACGTCAGTATGCAAGCTTGCTGTTCCAGCTAACTTCTATGTGTTGACAATGGCGGTGTCTACTTTAGCCAAGAACTTCATATCACGAACAAACGTACCCGATTTTAATGCAGCCCAGGCACTCGAAATGTTTCAGCAAAGATACACGATAGACTACGGAAGGAAGGCATCCGGGTCCAGGGCTGCTAATCCTGAAGATAGATACTTCCCGATCTTTCACCTGGATATAATAGGCATCGTCGGCCGGCCTCTACGCCCAATCACAAGACAGAGCAGGTTCTTCGACAACGTCACTTTTACTCTGAGATACTGGCACTTATCGTACGCTGGGAAGCACGTATCAACTAACCTGCCTTTTGATATTCGTAATCGAACCTTTCGAATTGCGACTACAGCATCTCGTAAAGTCTGGTTCATTGTAATGCACCCAGTACAGAGCCAGATAGGTGACTTGTCTGGGTCGCACGGCCAGCGTCGACAACGGCAGAAGGCTTCCTGTCAAAGCAGCGCCGTCGAGCGACACTATGTAAAAGCTTTTGCTGAATACATTATAGAGGTCTTTACGGATAGTGAGCTTTTAGGCAAAGGGGTTAAGCCATCATGGGGCTTAAACGACCGGCGTACATCGAGTCTATCGTATAACAAGTAAACAACCTTCTAGACACTCTTCATAAGGAATTAGAAGACTTTTTCCAAAAATCACTCATATGACCACTTCTGGGTTAATAATAAGCCTGCTTTCCATACGTATGACTGTGGGGCTAATATTGAAATTGAAGTCAATGAGGAGCTCAAAGACCTACCGATGGAGACACGCTTGCGATCCGAGAGCGAAGACAACGATGATCCGGACTCAGACTCTGAATCTAAGTCTGAGATCGAGCACAAGCCAGATTCTGAACTTGAGCCTGAGCCTGAGCCTGAGCCTGAGCTTGACCCCAAGCTTGAATCAGGGATCGAGCCCGAATCCAACGCTGAACTTGACCCAGGCGATGCAAATGATATGGATGATCATGGTGACGGCAATAACGGCCAGAGGGGTAGCACGGATAGTATAGACAAAGCGACGACGGAGGGTAACCCAGCCAACCCCGAGAACAATCATGATATCTACCAAGAGCACCTGTATAGCAATAGACTTGAATATCTCTATACCGAGTTAGAGAAGAAGTATAATATCGACAACATCGACCAGATCTCCTACGCTTTGGCAGCGGACGTCAACTGCATTGAGCGTAACCCCTCAATCCGAAGCGCTTTTCGGCAGGATGTTAACGACGGGATACTGTCGCTCCTAGCGGACCGGCGCGCACTCGTTCGGCATTTTAGTGGTTCGAAAGGTTTCACTTTTTATCCCCTCGCATTCCATCCTAGATATAGGAACTTTTCTTCACCACGTCCGCCACCTTTCCTAGATAATATATACGTCGTAATGCGCAATAACATAAGCTATCGCAACAACGGTACTAATGATATCCTGTCCTTCGGCTACTTTCACGCCTACTCTAACATCAAGCGTACGATCCAACACAGCCCAGAAGACCTGCTTCCCGCTCAAGGCATCGCCACCGGTGCTCTAACCCTTCCTCCCAGAGAAGCAATACAAAAAGGGTACATCTCCGCCTGTTAACAGAGGCTGCTACGAACTCTCGCTAGCAAGCAGACGCCTGAACAACCGTCTCTAACGATGCCTTTCGCGCGCAAGGGCCATCGCATAAGAGCAGCCATATCGCAGGATCAGGTCGCTTTCCAGATAGAGCAGGTAGTGACCATCAGACTAAGTAAGCTTAAGCGTGGCCATTGACACTTCTTTAGTGTTCTTCATCCTATCTTCCAGCTCATACGATTCTTTCTTAAGAAGAAGCGGGCATACACTACTATGCTAAGGAGCTTTCTACCATCCATCTTCCCTACCATTCTCTATTCCTTTACCAAGCTGTTCAAGCTCGGCTTAGCAGAGATGTATTAGAGATTCCTAGCACAGGCTGAAAAGGGTCTTAGGGTTAGGATAGGGTTAG
>NJCS01000254.1:0-37134 GCA_002234255.1 Fusarium sp. Na10 | reverse complement strand
TTCCATTTGGGTCGTAACACTAAGATATTCTTAAATCCGCCTTAGCTCTATTCCTATATATAGGCAATCAAACTAAGACAACGTGCTTTACTCTAGTATAAACTTATACTAAATACCTCCTATACCTAGCAGACCTAAAGCTATAATTAGCAATGTATCATTAGGCCTAGATAGTAAATTAATATAAGCCTCTAGCTAACGCTTAAAGACATTATACTTAGATACCTACTCCTGCGTAAGCCTAATCTCCTAACTATTAAGACTATACAAAGCTTTATAAAGATATAGCTTAACTTGCTTCTACATAACCATAGTCCGGTATATATAGCAGTAAAGAAGTCAGAGTTCTGACTTATATATAAAGTACTCCATTATAAACAAATTCAATAAGATTAAAGTCTTAACTTAACCTTTATATATTATAAGCTATTATACAGTATTAATACTTTCCTTAAACCCCTTTACTCTATATTAGCAGTTTAAGCTAATATAACTTAAATATAATAAAACATATAGCTATAGCTATTCCTAAACTTTATAAGTCAAGAACACACTTTAGTTAGTTATAGTAAACTAATTTATATTTATAAACCCTATTGCTTAATAACTATTAAAAAAAATAACCTTAAAGTAAATTTACTATATACTTATTAATACTATAAGTTTATATATTATTATTAGTATTAATCGATTTGCAAGTATTTCTTTTATATTCTTACCTATTTTAAACTTACTATAGCTACTATAGTGCTTAAAATGCTAATTATTAGTACTTGCTTATTTTAATTATTATAATACCTATATCTTACTAGGGCCATGAAATTTCCTATATAAACTTAATCGTCATTAGGCTGTCAATACAAACAATAATTATTAGGGTTACTGCTAAATAACCTATGTCTATCCCTAACCTAACCCTCTTAAACACCTACTAGGCTTTTACCTTTCTTAATTAATTTAAAATCTTGCGTTTTGCTTTAGGGTTAGGGTTACAGGTAAAATATTAAACTATTACTACTCTGAATCTTTCCCTCCCCTTTAAACCCAAGCCTAGCCTTTACTAATCTTATTACTTATATAAATAACTTAGACAAGCTTAATCACCTGCTTAGCCCTCTACTTATCTAATAATAGCAATACCCTAAGGTTTTCCTATTAAAGATACTAAATCCTGGCTATAAATATCTCCCTTTGGCCTAATAGGAAGCAAATAACTAGTTAAGTATAATTACACTTATAAACCCCATTAAAGAGGAACCCTCCAAGCTAAACATACACTGTATATATAGGCAAGGTAAGCAGTAGATATAACCCAGAGACCTTACTAATATCCTACTTAGGCTACCTATCTACTCCTTTAACTCTAGTATTATTACCTAGACCTACTACAGTAATCTATTTATCTCTATAACCTAGGCTAAGAGTTAGATAGATAAGTAATAGTTAAATATAGTTAATCTTAATAGAGTAAAAGTATAGTAAAAGAGGAAAAAAATATAACGGTTATACTTAACTATTACACTACAGGGCAAAATATTAAGCTATAACTACTATTATAGTAATTATAGTAAGTAGTGCTTTTAGCTGCCTATAGGAGCTTACGCTAGATCAAGCTATAATAAAAAAGAAAATAGGGAAAAAAATAAATAAAATTTTTTTTAAAAGAAAAGGTAAATAATAGTAAAATTAAACCTAACTAATTGCATTTATTAATATAATTATTAATCTTTTTTACTTTACTACTATATATTTATCGTTACTACTTATCCTGTTCCGAGCTTTGGTTATAGTTAAAAGTAGAGAAATAGGTAACTTTAAAATTTAGGGAACTGCTTTAGTTTTAAACCTGCCTAGCCCCTCCTTATACCTATCCCTACCACCCTAGCATTGGTTATCCTAGCTGCCCTAATTATAACTATAATAAACAGCCCCTGAACTAGTTACTAAGCCATAAATAAACATGCCCGATTTCTTAGCTATGCACGTGCCTCTAAAGTAATAGATAGATAAAGTATAAAATAAGCAAAAAACAACCGCTGCCTATTTAACCTAGCGTATCTTTGATTTTTTTTTTTTTTTTTTTCTTTCCTAAATATTTTATTACTACTTTTACACTCCTGCCTCTTCTATAATAATATCCAGTTACCTGCTTCTAATTATAGATATTAATATTTAATATACAATTTGCGGCTTTTCTAAGGCAAGCTAATGCGCCTGCTGCCATTCCGCTGCCTACTGCTCTCTTAAATATTAGCAAATGGATTAGTATACCTATTGCCTTCTTTACACTAAATTCTTAAAGCAGGCCCAAGATAACTATACCAGTTAGCCTTCTTTAACATACTATCTTGCCATTTTCTTCTCTATAGACAAGAAAAGGCCTTCTATTATATAAATAGATACTAAGAAGGATAAGTATAAGGTTAAGCTTTACTTTTACCTAGTCCTAGACTAGCTCCTGCATATCCCCAGGAACAATAAATATATTAAACACAGCTTACGCTAGGTACAAGGTAATATTCTCTATAAAAGAACTAGCTAGCAAAGCATACTTAATATCTAGTTCCTAAATCCAGATATAACACCCTGCAATATAATAATAAACCAGGCAATCTATAGTATAATCTTAACTCTAATTAGTAATACTTAGGGCAAGTTTATCTAGAAGGGCCTGATTATTACAGTTATAAGGAAAGGGACTGGCTATAAACTATGCTACTCTACCGATATTACCCTTACTGCCTACCGCAATGCCATAGACTACCTAGGCTATTATAGGGATATAATTAATAGTATAATTAAACCTGGCTAAAAGGACTATTTATCCAAGCGCATACTAGCCAATAGTATCTCCAAGGTTATTAGTATCTGTATTAACTGCCTTTACAATTAAATTAGTTAATAAGAGCTATAGCTAGTAGAAGTAGCTATACCTAAGACATACCCTCTTTTTAATCTAGAGGGTAATAACCTATGTAATATTCCTGCGCTTTTCGGCATAGACCTCGTTATAAAGCTATATAGCAATAATCAATCTAACAACAATAAAATGCCTTTAGCTAATAATCTACAGAATCCTCTAGCTTAGCTTTTATTAATAATAACTTCTATTAAAGGTAGAAAATAGGTTTACTTACCTAATTACTAACATTACCTTTACTAAGGAAGCATTCTTTTTATCTATTATTTAAAACGGGATATTAAAACAGACAATATTTATAGGTTTTATAACCTTATTAAGGAAATTACTATACCTTTTATCTTAAAGGAAGATATATTTAGTCCTAGTATAAAAAAGAAATTACTAAGTTAGCTTAAAAAAGAAAAAACTTATCGTAGTATAAAATACTATAGGGAAATGTACTAAAGTATATTTTTAGCTTATACTATTTAGTATACCTACCTAAATATTACTATATCTTATATTAAAAAATATATATTAAAGTAATAATAATAATACTAGAGTTATAATATAGTTTTTTCTAAGTCTTATTATAAAGGTCTATACTGCTTTATTTTTTAATACTAGCTAACTACCCTATACCATATACCTATTCCAAGTCGCTATATATTTTATACTATAATTACCATAAAGCATCCTTTTAACTAAGGCTATCTAGTATTTAGTATTATATAGATTTCTTTTCTTTAACTAGCGTATATTATAAAATTTCTAAGTTAAGTATAATATCAGTCTTAAAAATAGGTCTAGGTATAATGCCAGCTAAAGTTACGTAATTTCCTATTAAGCCTCAGCTACTTATTTTACAAAAACCTTATCTGGATTTTAAGACCTAATAACTTGCTTTTTTTCTATCTATTAGCAGCTATAATTATAACTTTATATACATATGCGCTATAAAGGTAGCCTTAAAATTACATAAGAAAATACATTATACTGCATCTATAGTTCTTACCCCATTATATACACTCTGTATATATTTATACTGCTTACCCCTATTTAGTTCAATAGTACAGCTTAAACTAGTATTATCTTTACTATAAGGATAGAAAGTACTTACTACACTATCTATTATAAAGAAGCCCTCTATTTACTTTAACTAATATTTACTAATTACTACATTACTCTAGCCTAACTATTATCTAGTCTCTAACTGCCTTTTTTAAACATTTCTGTAGTCTTTATAACTAGTCTATTTCTTCTGTCTACGCGCTTGAACCTATATTATCAAAATAGATCAAATCCATACTAATAATAACCTTACTAGCTTATATATAGTTATATCATTAGAAATGTCTTTAAAGTCTTTCCCGCTCCTTTGCTATTTATAGACATTTCCTAGCTAGTAGTTATAAATAATAGAATCTTTATAACTATGCTACTAAAACTCTTAGAGCTTCTTACTTAGCTTACTATATTACAGAATACAAAAATAATACGCAAGACTATCTAATTTTAGGTGTAATACTTCCCCCTAGAGAGCTAGGATAAATGTTACTAACCTCTAGTAGCTTGCTAAAAACTTAGCTAAGCTTGTTTAGGGTTTTATTTTAAATATACATAACTATCCGTAATTAGGGCAGATAGCCATTCTTTACTATAGGAAAGATATAACCTCTATTATATACCCTAATAGTATAGCCAAGTTAAAGTATATCAATTCCAATATAGTTATATATAATACTAATTAAGTCTCCTGTAAACTAGTAGTAGTACAGTTTTACATTATCTATACTACTTACCTAGCCTTTATCCCCAAACCGATGCCTATATACTTCTAATAGTAATTACAATAGATTGTCTTAAGTAAAGACCTAACAGTCTATATTATTGACCTTTTATATCAGTATAGCAGGCTTAACGTGCCCTGTAGACTTAGAAGATAGAGTAATGTGGACAACTGAGGCCTAAGTAAGCCAGCGTTTAAGATTAGTAGCCCTACTTTTTTTTATTATTATTAAAAGCTCTGTGTTTAATAGCCAGGGCAGAATCTAATATATTAATAGTACAATTTACCTAAGCTGTATATATTACTATATTGCGGCCGCTGCCCTAAGCACTATCTCTATAAGCTTAATGCTTTAACAAGTTACAATATAATAAGGTAGCGAAGCCTACCCTTTACAACGCTTTATAGTTATACTAGTAAAGCTTAGTAAGAACAGGTTATTAAAAAGGTCCTTTATACTGGTTAAATGTATTTTATTACTAGTAATAAGGTATAGTCTTATATAGCTTATATTATATTAATAGTTATAAAATAGATCTAATAATGTATTATAGTAAAAGCTCAGTGGGCTAGACTCGGGATACCTTATCAATGCCTTATCAATGATATCGAAGCCTGTTTTCTAGCTCACGCTCCTTAAGGCTATATGCTAGATATCCTGCTAAAAGAGCTTAATAACTATAGAGTGTAAGTATTTAAGCCACAGTCTCTTCACCGCTGCGTTATCCTGCACTCAATATTGCCCTAACTAACTCTAGGCTTGCTATATATAAATGTAAATATCTTAAATATCCTTAAGGACTTTCTATTAACGCTTATAATCCTAGCGTAGAAGGTTATTACCTATAGCAAGTTAATTGCTAATATTAAAAGTGAACTGCTAAGTACTTTAGTTAAACTTCCCTAGTAGCTACTAGCTAAAGCCATGCAATATAGACGTCTTATTTAGGCCTAGCCCTTCTCGCTCTACCTTAACGATCTGCGCCTCTCTACCCTTAACCCTTACGCGCTATATTAATATCTATCTATCTCCCTAAAGTACTAATTCTTTCGCAATAAAGGAGCAATTATAGCTAAACTAAAGTTTACAAAGCGCTACTACTATAATAATAATCTTAGGAAGTAAATATTTTAAGCCAGTCTATGACTTTATATACTTAAAGAGAAAACAATATTAATTAATACTAGTATAGAGAAAATAGGCTATTATTTAAGAAGAAATAAAGAAGAATAGATAGTCCCTCTCTTTATCTTTACTATTGCTAGACCTATCTTACAAGGGGCTAGATAAGAATAACTTAGTAATACGCTATAAAAAGGCCAGTAATACCCTATCTTCTATACGTATACTATATATAAAAGGATAATATACTAATCCCTTATATTATATCTTATTATTATTATTATCCTAGTTAATAGCGAGAATATTACAATAAATATAAAGCTTACTTAGATAGTAAGTATATTATACTTAAGACTAGTGTACATATGCCCCTTATATGGAGTTATATTAGTCTTTAAAGTATAATAGATCTAGCGCTATACTCTCAGTATGGCGGTTCTGAAATAGGTACTACTTAGCTGCATTAAAAGGAACTTTAATAAGGTTATAAAACTGGCTATATATAAAACCATTTTAAAGTTCCTAGCTTAATAAGCTAGAAGTAATAGTTATATCTCTTGCATCGCAGAGAGTGACAAATAGATAGGTTATCCTGTGAATTAGTAGAGCCTAGCGTTTACCTAAGTTATCCTTATAAGCGTCTTCCTTACGGTAATATAGCCAATTTTAGATCTAGCTCTACTATAGTCAATAACGCCAGAGCCTGTCTATATAGCAATAGCGCTAAAGAAGCATACATCTATATAGTCCTATATTGGCCAGTGTTATCTATTAGCTAATATTAATATAAGTAACTTCTGGATTAATGTACAACTTATTAACTACAGATTTCTAGTAATATTACTACTCTATAAGTACCAACTTAAATATAGGCCATATTTATATTAATTTAGTATTCTTAGTAGCTATATAGAGTTACAGTTCTATATATTCTGGCCAGGGAGAAGCTCTAGAATATATCTCTTTCTATAAAGCTACAAGGTAGCAGGGCTAAAGCGTAACATAGAAGTGCTTATATCGTGACCCTGGCAGTGCAGCTACACTGTCTTGTCTTTTCGCTCCAGTAAATCTACCTAGTTCTTCTTCTATATTAGCCTCCTCTCCCTTCGCTACCTCTAGAGCTACTAACGCTTCCTAGGGCACACTGCAGTCTAAAGACACAATAGTATATGTCTTTGGGATATATTAAAGTATATTGTTATTATTAATAATAGCTTATATGGCAGGCAGTATTACTTCCTTATACTAGTGTATAAAGTTCTTCCTAGGAATACAGGTTTAGCTATACAGATTAGAGAGCTTGCCTAAAAAGAGTGTAAGGAAAAAGGCCTAGATAAAAGTATCCATAAGGCTAATAACATGTCCAAGGCAGTAGTTAGGGATATTATAAAGAGGCTAGATCGTTACTATACTATCTTGCTTATATATACCCGGGATCTCTATATTTAGATAGATATTATTAACCAGGTTAAGCGTAATATATAACTAAGTATACTATTAAATCCCTATTTAGGCCACGCTAAGGGAAATAGGAAAGCTATAAAGGCTATTAATATTATAAGACAATGATATATAGTTATCCTTTAGTTATTAAGTGCAGTAGTTAGAATATATATAGAGATAGGGCGGATCTTATTTACCCTTTACTAAGCCTTCTATAGCGGCTTTATAGGGTTCACTATAGCATATTGGGCCAGCGTCCGATAAGGACTCCTGTATACTGGGCCTTATAAGATCCTTTGCCAGGTCTAGGATGTAAGGTAATGGCCTATTATTATTTATACTATCCTCCCTAGTTATACCCTTTAACCTCTTTATAATATCTAATAAAAAAGAATAGTTTAGAAAGATACCTTACTTTATAGTTATATTTACTAGCTAGGAGGAGTGGTCCTCTTTATATTACTAAGATATATATCCTACCAGTCTGCTTTACTCTTAGAACAGGAACAGCGCAGGGTTAGCCAGCTCTAGGATAGTATTTGCATTATTACTACTACTCTTTCTACTACTAACAGAGGTGGCACTATAATTTAATATTACGTTTAAATATTACAATATTACCTCAATCCAGTACAATATAGTACCAATCTCTTGCAAGTCTAGGTCTTATATCTTAGACAAATACAGCTCTTACTATATCCAGTTAAATATCCTAGGCTAGTCTTCTATTATTAAATCCTTGCTATAATACTGCTCTTATACAGCTAGAAATCATTAGATACATTCTATAACTATAATACTATATATCTAGCTATTTACTTATCAAGTAATTAGCATATTATAAATAGATATAGGCATAGAGTCTGGAAGTACCAAGCTATAAATATCTTAAAGTGTAGAATAGTAGTAATTATTATAACTTCTAAGTGAATTGTAAAAGAAGAAATATAGCTATGCTAGCTAATAAATAGTAAGTAACTAGTAACCAACCCTATTCTTAATACCTGGACAAAAGATTAACAGTATTATAGCGTTATGCCATTTTATATCTTTAATCTTAGCCTAGCTTAGCTAGATAGAGTTATTTTAAGGCTTACTAAGATAGATAGTGTGTATAAGCGTTATGACGTCCTGACAGCCGCTTAGCTCAATAGCTAGCTACATGCTGCAGAGAACGTTATCAGTAGTAAGGTAGTCTTCCCATTTTAGCCAACAATAAAGGTTTTATAAGTAGAGCCTGTAATAGATCTATTCTACTTTAAATCCTCTGGGCATTAAGGATAATAGCAATATAGTACTAAAGCAATCAATAAAGCCTAAGTATTCCTGCCTAAACCTTTGCATACCTATGGCCAATAGTAAAAGGAATCCGTTACAGTTATACGCTTGTAAGCTTACTTTACTAAAAGAGCTATCTAGTAAGTAAGTATAAGGCCACTGTACCTAATTATCTAACAAGCTTGCCTTTTATAACTGTAATAATAGCGTTATAAATAATAATATTATATAGCTTTATCCCTAGGCTTTATTAAATCTATATAATAACCAAGCAAAGCCTTAAGATTATAGAGTTAAAGATTTTATATTATCTTATAAAAACGCTAAGCCAGAAGTTACTAGTAATTCAATAATATCTAGTAAGCCGCATTAGTACCTCTATATTAAAACAGAGCTACGCTTAAACTATAGATTTATAAACTTTCTGCCAGGCCATTACCACTATCCCTCCTTATTGCCTCTCTATTTAATAACATTATAATAAGTAACTACTAGACCTTATTAACTAGATCCTATAGTTCTATATCTTAAGCCTTAAGCTGCAGAGAATCAGCTTCGCCCCTATTAATAACTATATCATAGCTATCTCCTATATTATCTTATTTTTATAAGACAAGCTCAAGTTATATCTAAGAGTCCTTAAATAATAGATTATAGTTATCTTTAGATATATTATTATCTAAACTTAACTGTATAACCTGTAAATTTTTATAATAGTTCTAGACCGGTGGATTCTATAACATTAGTGCCACTATTAAGTCTATATCTGCCTTACCTAGCGCATTAGTATAAGTAGGCTTAGCTACTATATCTTACTTTAAAGGTATTAGTATATAAAGATATGGCTTTAAGTAAAGGCCAATAATAGGGTTTGTAGTTAATAGTAAGGCAGGCAGATGGGGTTAGTAGTAATATATAAACTCTGCATTCTGTGATCTAATAGTAATGCAGTAGGAGTTAATAGACTGCTTGTGCTATTATTAGTAGTACCTTTGTAATTGCACGTGTTACAAGGTAAGCCGTTCTTCTTCCATTTATAGGACTTTCCTTACAGGGCAGCCTTAACGCTTTGGCACGGCTTGAGATATTGTCTTTTATATATAACCTGGCTAAAGTGGTTATTCTCGTTACCTTATTAGTATTATAGTAGGCCTTTATACGTTTTAGTAACGCAATATAATTATTACTTACTGTCCCCTGTAGCTGCTGCCGTAGCCTGCATGGCAATTAAACCTTATTATTATTATTATTTTCTTTTTTTCTTTTTTAGCAGTTATAGTGTAAACTGGTCCGCATAGGCTAAGAAATTAAAAAAAAAGAGTTTCTTATAATATTAATCTGCTTAAAGGCCTAGTAGATAAAAAAGGGAGAATTAGAAATAAGATATTTATTAGTAGTTAACTGGTTTTTAAGTCTACTGTATATATAACGATACTATTGTAAGGAAAAGGTTTACAGTGCATGTCTCTTATAAGCAGTATTATAATCATATATTTATTATATAGTATACTAATTATATATATTAATATATTATAGAGCTAGTATGCTAAATTGTTATACTTATTATATTATAAATTATATTAGTAAAGCTATCTAGACATTATCTAAAATTAAAAGGCAGATTCCAGTAATTAACTTTCTGCACTAAACCTAATTAAATTAAATATAAGCCAAGACTCCTAGGCCGATCTTGCGCTAAACCTAATTGAATTAAATGTAAGCCAAGACTTCTAGGTAAAGCATTACAACTATTAATATTATTTCTATTATTACATTATAAAACTCTATAAGTAATTCCAGAAAATAGCTATTAAGTCCAGGAAACCTTTAACTAGCTTTAAATGGTCTACTTAAGGTTATAGGTATAAGATATTATCGTATTCTGAGAAAAGTATACCCTGAACTTACGAATTTTTTAGCTAACCTTTACCCCTATATCCATGAGTAAGTTTATTATTAGAATTATACTACTTAGCTTAATTTAATATAATAGTAATAAAATAAAGTTTTTTTATAATATTCTATATAGTAGCCTTAGTGCCTAAGCCTTTAAACTAAGTAAACTCTATGCCTTAATATATATTTAAAATATACTACCTAAATATTAGCCTAATTAACTAAACTTAAGCGCTTAAGATAATAATAATCTAAGTAATATTTTATAACAATTCTGTATTATCTTCTAGAAATAAATGCCTTTATAATAATTTCTAAGTATAATATAGATATAAAGGAAAAAACAAAAAAATAAAAGAAATAGTATAGGGAGTAGGTTATATTAGCCTTTTAATTAATAAGTATAATATATCTAAATTATATAAATAAAGCTTCTAAAGACTAGTAATTACTTTAATCTTTACTTTATTAAGGGTAGTAAAGCTTATAATACTTACTATATTATTGTTTTTTATTATTTAGCATTTATCTAAAATAGCTATAGCTAAAATAGTAAGAACTAGGTAAAAAATAGTTAATTTTTTAGTAAACTACCCTTTTTTATATTTAAGGCTTATTGCAATACTTAAGCTATAAATTATACTATATAGTACTTTTACTATTAGAATTATAAAATCCTAGGCTATGCCTAAGATATAAAAGTCTATATTAAAATAATACTTTATTAAAGCGGCGCTAAAAGTATATAACTTAAATAATAATGTTTTAGATAATATATAAGAAATATATAATTCTATAGTATATCTAAGTATATTAATTAATTTAATGCTTATATATAAATATATAACTAGATTATTAGTTATTACTACCTAATACTAGTTTTATTACTATTTAAGGCTTCTTTTTAATAAGTATAGTATATATCTTTTAGTTTAGTATTATATTCCTTAACCCTATTTAATTTTTCTAATAGTTCTTTACTAATTTAATATCTAGTAATATATCTTTAGCTTTTCCTATAGCTAAAAATATATTACGCTTAATAAAATCTTAGATAATGTTTAGGTTCTTATTTTAATAGTATTTAATGCCTTTTTCTTTTTAATTTAACCTTTCTCTTTAAGCCTTAATTTTTACAACCTTTCTATTAGCTTTATTATAAATTAAGGCAGTATCTTAATACACTATAAAAAGTACTTCTTTAATATGCTATTTAAGTGGCTTAATAGCGTTTAAATATAATAAAGTATTAAAAAGCTATATAAACTCTTTAGTATTTAGTAAAAACTAATTAACCTCTTTAAAGTTAAAGTTAAGTTAATAAATAATAATATTTTAAATTCTACTTACTAAGTTAAGCAGGTTCAGGAGTGACTTAGTATTACTTTTAGTCTTAAATATTTTATTATTCTAGAACAAGTCTATCTAGGTTTATAGTAAAATCGCCTTAGTGTAGCTATAGTTCTATTTATTTAGTATTTATTGCATTTTTTATTATCTAAATAAGAAACATATATACTTTAGTATTAACTGTAGCTATAATATAAGTCTTTATCATAGCCTAGGGAGAAGGTAATAATCCCGGGGAGTCTAGCTAGGTTGGCTATTTAGTAATATGTCTGCTATAAGGAAGGAAGTGCATTAGTATATTACTAGCTTACCTAAGTGAGGAAAAGAGTAATTACCTTTAGAGTTACTAAATTCCTTATTTAATTAGTTATATTTACTATTAAGAAGCTTTATATCTTTTATAGATAGATATTTAGTTACTTTCCCTTACTCCTTTTTATAGTTTAATACTTACTTTTCTAGAAAGAGGTTAGGAAATCGGCGCCTTGCTATATTAGTATATATAAAAACTTAATCATCTAGTAAAACCCTAATAGTAGCTACTACGCTTAAAATGCTATATTTATTAACTAGGTTTTTAACTCCTTAATGGCTTTTCTTTTGCTTTTTTATAGCCTTTCTAATTAACTAATTATTTAGATATTTCTCTGTGATTTTTAATAATATAGATAAGCCTATAAAAGCAATATAAATATCCTTTTTACTAATAAGGCCTGGCTATTTAGCATTATCGGGCTTTAGGCATATTAACTCCTTAAAATAGTAATTAAAATAGATTACTATTATACTAAGCTTGCCTTTAATCTTATAGTTACCCTTTGCTTTTATATATTAATATATATTTATAGCTAGTATATTAAATATTATTATTATTATATACTAGTAGGTTTACAGTAAATAGAGGTATAGCTTAAAGAGTAATAAAAAGGGTTAATAAAAAAGGGATAGACTTGGCTACTAATAGTAAATAATAATAATATTATATATCTTATACTATAGCTAATTTAATTAGCTAGGCTAAGGCTATTTTGTTAAGTAGGTAAGGATAAATAATTTTTAAATACTATATAAATTAAAGTAATATAACTTTTTAAAATATTATTTTAAGTATATAATATATTATTAAAGCTAGCTTTCTCTTAGCTTTTTTAAAGGTTTTATATATCTATTATAATTAGTTAAATAAAGTAAAGTACTTAGATTTTGTTTTATTTCTTTACTAACTACTATTATAACTATCTAAAGAAATTTTATTATCCTTTATATTATTTTCTATCTTATCTTTTTTTTAAATTAAAATACTATAAGTAGTATTAGCAAGCTTAATAGTTTATTCTAGCGGCTTGCTTTATTATAGAAATTAATATAATAATAATTAATCTTATATAGTTATCTTTATTTCCTCCTGCCTAGCATTAAGGTAGCTATAGATATTATACTAATTACCCTAGTTATTAAGCTAATATCTTATTTAATATAATTATATTAAAAAAGTAAATAAGTAGCTAGGTAATGCCTTTATAGTATTAAGTAAGCTAATAATATTATTATAAGTAGGTAAAATAATAGTTAGTTGGCTTATAGCCTCTTTAAGGATTTGCCTTAAAATATACATTTTTACTACTAGTATATAAAATATATATTTATCTATACTACTATTAGTATATAATAGTTACTTTACTAACTATAGTTAAATAAAGTTTATATTATTATCTCTTCCTTAGATTAGACTGGTAATATATAATATATAAAGTAATGCTTATTAATAATAACATTAAATCTTTTTATAGTTACTAGGGGGCAGACTATTAATACTATATATAATTTTAACTTAGTATAGCTAGATAGCTTTTTTAATACTATTAAACTTATAGAATATTAGGATATTAGGTGTTAAGTAAGGTAATAAACCTTTAAGATACTTATAATAGCAATAAATAGATAATAATAGTATATTCTCCTTTATATAAGGTAGTAAAAAGTAAGGGGCCTAGTATTAGATTTAAAAGAAAGGTGGCTTATTATAATGCTAGGTAGTATAGCTATAACTAGTACTTACTTCCTTACTATAGTTATAGTTAAATATAACCTAAATATAGTGCCTAATTTAGTAATTAAAATAGCTATTAAAAGGGCTTAATAATATATAAGTCTTTTTCTAGACCTCTTTAAATTTTTAATAAAGCTAGAGAAAGAAAAGTATATTTTATATTAGTAGTTTAGTGTAGTAAAAGATTTGCTAAAATAGAAAGTTAAACTAGCTATTTTTAGGGAGCAGGTGCTAGTAAGTAGTTATTTAGTAAGGTAGCTCCTTAGGTAAAGTAAACTGTAATAATAGTAATAATAATAAAAATATATTCAAGTCGCTATAATTGTTTTTATTAATATTATCTATTATAACTTAGTAATATTTAGCCTATGCCTTAGCGTAGATACTATAAATAGCCTAGGCAATAGGAATTCTGCTTATCTTAGCTATTAAATTATCCTGGGCTTTTTTTAATAAGTTAAGTACTGGCAGTTTTTACTACCTAACTTGCCCTTAGGTTTAATTCTAATATAAGTATAACTTAGCAAGGAAGTGCTAATAGTATACCTAGGCTATTTTTTATATAGTAAAAGTAATGGCTTTACTAGTAAGTCTTTTAGTATTATCTTTATAGCCTTAATTATACTTTATATAAGCATTA
Organism: Fusarium sp. Na10; assembly: GCA_002234255.1. NCBI lineage: Eukaryota > Fungi > Ascomycota > Sordariomycetes > Hypocreales > Nectriaceae > Fusarium > Fusarium sp. Na10. Next base: position 22,663 of record NJCS01000254.1, on the reverse strand, counting down.
CTAGTTAATTATTAAAATTATAATTTAATAGTAACCTAGTTAGTAGTAAGTGCTTAAATATTGGATTAATAAGCTAGTTTAGCCTGTAATAGATTATAGGATATATAAAGGTTAATTAAAACCTTAAGTATAATATACCCTCTTTACTAATTAAAATAACTATTAGGGATCTATAGCGTGCTAAAGGTATTAATTATATCTTCTAGGCCTAAGCTATAATACTATTTAAGTAACCTCTAACTATAGCTATATATCTGCACTGTCTAGGTTGGCTATTATATTTAGTTATTAAACCTATACTTTTACTTATTATTAACTAAATGTATAAGAAGATAATATAGAAGCTGTGTAGTATAAAGCCTAAGGATTTACTAAATAGAATTAAGTAAGGAGAAAGATAAGGATAATAATAATAAAGGCTTGGCTATTTTATTTAATACTTATAGAAATATATAGTTAAGTAAAAGTAAAAAGTAAGTAGCTTATATAGATATAAATTTTACTACTATCTTTATTAAAAGCACTTAAAAAGGGCAGTGTTAATTACTAGCTATAGAAATAAAGGGAATATCCTAGTATATTGGGCTAGTATAAGGGCTCTGGTTAGGGTCTAGTATACTGTTGGCCTATATAGTAAGGATAATATTAAAATAGAAAGTAACCTTTTTCTAAATCCTGAAATTTAAATACCTTTTTAAAGTAGTAATAGCTCTTATATACTACTTATTAGCTTTTTAAGTATCTATAAGATAGGAGTAATTAAGCTATAATATAAATATATACTATTAGTTTTAATTAGTAACTACTAAATCTTTTAATATTACTTTATTAAAAGCTAAAAGTAATAGTAGCCCTAAACTAAAAAGCTAGTAATTACTAAATATAACTTTAAATAGATCTTTACTATAGTTATATACTTTAGCCTAAATAATCCTAGGTAATCTAGCCTCTGGGTAGCCAGGATTTAATACCTAACTTGCCTTTGCCTTTATATAGTATATTCCTACATTATAAAGCAGATATAACTAATACTAGTTAGTAACTAAAGAGGCTTTAGGAACTATATTACTTAGTTAGTTATAAAGGTGCTTATAACAGGCGCTTTTCTATAGAAGTATTTAAAGCTTTTTTTTATAGTAGTTTAGTAATAGGGACAATGGCTAATAAATATAATCTTATATATCTATATTAAGCTAGTAAAAGTGTATATTAATCTAGTTTATATTAAGTCTAGCTAGGATACTGTTCTGAAATAGGGCTAAGCTTCCTTTAAGTATTTATAATATAAATATATTTTTTAGATTATATACTTAAAATAGTAGGTAAGGGTTTCTAAAGTATAGAATAGTATTTTTTCTTTTTATTTATATACTATATATATTTACTTTTTTTACTACTAATACCTAGAAGTTTATAAGATTTCTAGCAGGGATACTATAAAATAGGCAAAATGCTTAGCTCTTATCTTTAGCAGTTTAATAGCTAGTACCTGGTTTTTTCTAGTAGACGTAAGACTTTATATATAGAAGGTTATATAAGCTAGGTATTTCCTATTATATATAGTTAGGGACTGTTTTAAAGATAGCTAGAAGGATAATGCTATTATATAAGTCTTTAAACTGTGCTAGGGATAGGCTATTAGTAAAAGCTTTTATATATAATTAAGCTTTATTAGGGAAAAATAAAAGAATAGAAAAGTAAATACTAGTAATAGTAAAACTGCTAAGAGAGGTACGCCTTATATATACTAGGTCTAGGCTATAAGGTTATATTATTTAAGCAATAAATATATTACTTTTATAAGTAAGGAAAAAAGAGAGTTAAAAGTAGTTAAGGGCTTAGATAGTAAATAGACTCTTTACTTTAAACTAAATACTATTAATATCCTATTGCTATATAACTATTATAAAGCTGTGGTATAGTAAAGCCTGTATTTTATATAATAATAAGGGTTTAGCTAGTTAGTTAAAGAGAAAGCTTTACTACTATAGAAAGGAAGTATAAGGATTATAAGTACTATTACGATTTATAAAGATAGTTAGTAAAGGAGGAAGGGAATAGCTAATATAGTTAGTATATTCTTAAAGTATTTAGGTATTTTCTAGCTTAGCTTGCTTGTATAAACTTAGGCCTGTTTAAGTTATATATTAGTAAGTTTTACTAATTTAGAAAGGAGTAGTTAAATAATAATAAATCTGTAATATATAGTTATACTAATAGCTAAAAAATGCTTAAAGTATATAATTATATATATTACCCTGCTAGTATAGAAAGTTAGGATTACTAGCTATATTTTATTTATTAATTACTTAAAGATAATTACTAAGGATAGATTTATCTTTACTTACTAATATTATTAAAAATAAACTAGGTAAAGGTAAAGGTAATAAGGCTAGGGGGACTGGCGTTAGTAAGGAAGTAGAGTTTCTATATTAAGGTAATTTACTATAATACTAAGTAAAGCCAGTTAATAATAATTATATAGGGATTAATAGGTCTAGTATAGTATTATTAGTAAGCCTAAAGTTCTTAAATATATTACTATTATTTCTATCTTTTATATAAATATTAAGATTATATAGAGATAATAAGAAAAGTATTAGTTTAGCCCTGGACTTAGGGCCAGGCTTACTATTTAATTTATAGCCTAGTCCAGGCTAAGCTATATTAGTAAAAATAGGTAAGGCTAGGTTATTATATAAAGTAAGGCCTGAGAATTTAGCTATAGGTAGAAGTTCTTAAGTAATATTAAACTACTTAACAATCTGTTATGCCTTTATAAAGTGCTATTAGTTATAGTATTATTAGATATAGAGATATGTTTATATACATAGCAATAAAGCAAGGTCCTTTTTAGAATAACTAGGTCTATAAATAGTATATAAAGGTATATTATTTAATTATAGGGTTATTTCCTTTACTTATATTATTAGTAGCTTATATATTATTATAATTAACTAACTAGGGGATGGGGTTTGGCTTCTTTAAAGTATATTAAAAACTAAATAGTTAATTACTTAGTATAGGGTAATACTATCTTGCTATTTATTACTATATACTAGTAAGTTAAAATATTAGCTTAATATTAAATTTTAAGTAAAAAAGAGGTATACTAAGTAAAGAGCTTCCTTCTTTAGCTATTTTAATAAGCAAGGTTTATAGAAAATTTAATAGGTAGCTATTTATAATAATAAGTAAATAAAAATTGCTTAAAAGCGTAGTACAGTTCTAAAGGGCTACTATATAATATTACCTTAACTAGTTTTATTTCTATATAGCCTTATTTGCCTTTTTTTACACTAAAAGTATATAATAACCTATAGTAATATATATAAAATAAATTTATATAAAATTAATAAATATACTTTAAGCTATATAAGTAAAAACTAAATTCTTTATTAAACTACTTACTTACTTATTTTATTTTAGTTATAACTTTATTTACTTATAATATTTATATTAATATAAATAGAGTTTATACTTACTAACTTTACCTTTTTTAGTCTATTAATTATAGTATAAAGAGAGTATTATTATAGGTATTAGTTTTTATAATTAGCTATTTTTATAATAAGATAATTAAGTAAAATTATAAAGTATACTATTATATAAGAATAGGACAGTCTATTTAATATTAACTACTAATATACTAATATTATTATACTAACTTAATAGACTGCCTCTTTTTTTATATATAAATTAAAAACTAATATAGTAAATAGTAATTCTATAGAAGAATAAGTATAATATTTAATATATGCTTTTACACTAAAAATTACAGTATTATATATACTCTTTTTAATTTTATAGTTATATTAAGAAGATAATAACTACTATATAGTATCTTAAATACTAGACTTACTATCTCTTTATAGAATTAACTTAACTTATTTAGCTATAGACTATTTATATAGTTAAGGGTATCTTTATAATAATAATTATTAAGTAGGATTTTCTTTTAACCCTAAGCTTTATATGCCTTTATATCTCCTCTTAGGTTAAGATATTAAAGTAAACTTAGTGTATATATTTATTCTTTATTATATTAGCTCCAGGAGACTAACTAGGGTACTGTATGCATTTAAATACAATAATATTAGTCGCTGCCATAAGCTATAAATAACAGTATAACATTATTTAGTAAGTAGCATTTTAACAGGCCTAAGTCTTAAACTAAATTAATAATAGAGTATAGGAAAGAAAATAAGATAGAAAGTATAAATTAAGATTAAAATAAATTTAGTACTTACTAGTTATTTAATTATACCTTAGACTATACTTCTCTTTACTTTTTATATACTTATTTACTAATATTAATTTTTAGTAAATTTTAATTATTATTTTCTAGTTAGCGCTTGAATTTAATAAAGATATTTATAATTCCACTAACCCTGTCCCTATTTACATAACTAATTACTATTACGCAACCTGCTATTAGTAAACTTGCACAGGTTTTACTTACCTACCCTTTACTACTTCTAACCCTCTTACCCCTAGTCCTTACTATTTAAACTTATTTTTTTTTTTTTAATTCTTCTTTTAATATAGTTATATTACTATTTATTTATATTATTTTACTTATATTTAATTAAATACTAACTTTAACTTATTTTTTTTCTTTTTTTTTTAATATTATTACTTACTTACTTACTTATTAATAATTTCTTTTTAACTTTAACTATAATATAAATGCCTCCCTTTAACCTTTTTTATACTATTTATATTTATTATCTTTATTTCCTTTTTATATACCTTTTAACTTACTTATTATATAGTATTCTTTATTTTTTAACCCTTTAATTCTCTTTCCTTTAATCCCTATTATATACTTTTCTTTAACCTTAAACTTAATATATTTTTCTTTTTTTTATAATAATATATTTCTTTCTTTATTTATTTTATATTTATTATATTTTAATAATATTATAATATATATCCTTTATTTAATTATTTATAGTATTTAAGCTTTTTACTTTATCTTTTTCTTAATTATTTATATTTTTTTAATTCTAAACTCTTTACTTTCTTTACTTTACCTTTTTCTTTATTTTTTTTAATTTCTTTTTACTTTTTATTTTTCTAATTTTTATATCTTTTTTTTTTCTTTTTTTTTTATTAGTTATATATTACTATATTATTATAATTACTATAATTACACTATAGCTATTTCTTATCTTTATATATTTATTAAATAACTACTTTCTATAGTATATATCTTTATCCTTTTTATCCTCTTATCTCTTTACCCTTAATACTACCATACCCCTGCTAGGTATTAACTACTACGGGTTCATGCCCTTAAATGCCTCTTCTTACCCTCTTACTCCCTTACCCTCTTACCCTCTTACCCTCTTACCCTCTTACCCTTTTACCTTCTAGCTCTCTTACTCTTTTACCCCCTAACTCTCTTATTCTTCTATAAGCTTACCCCCTAACTCTCTTATCCTTCTATAACCTTACTAGCTATACTATTTTATATTAATTCCTTTATTTATTTATTAAATTATCCTCTTTTATATAACTTCTATACTGTGCACATACCTGCTATTAGTGGATATATAGGGTTCGCGTTCCTAACTGCCTCTCTTATAACCCTAACCCTCTTACCCTCTTGCTCTTTTATAACTATAACCCTAATCACTACTATGCCCCTGCCAGGTACTAGTTACTATAGGTTTACATCCCTAACTACTTCTTCTTACCCTATTACCCTCTTACCTTTTTATTCCCTTATTCCCTTACCCTATACTTTCTTACCTCCTCTTTATCTCTCTCTTTACCTTATATCTTTTTAATACTCTTTTTCTCTCTTTCTCTCTTTTTTATACTTTCTTTTCTTTTTTCTTTTTATTACTTTTATATTAATATATCCTTATTATTATTTATATAATTACCTTATAGTTACTTCTTATCCTTATATATCTGCTAAATAATAGCTTCTTATAATATATATATATTTATCCCCTTTATCCTGTAAAACCGCCTCTTAACCCCTAGCTAGTAATAAAATGCCTTCTTATCCTCTATATTAATCCTAAACTTAGCCCTTACTATCTCTTTTACTTACCAGCTCCTTAGTCCTAGTAACACTATTAGTAGCAGCTTATCCTTATATATATATTTACCCTCTTTATCCTAGGTTTCCTTATACTAGTCTAATAGTAGCTTATATATATAATAATATATAAGCTCTTTAAACCTAATCTCCCTATATATAATATTATACCTTTTCTCTATTACTATCTTACACTACTGCCTAGCCTTCTTATACCGTGGCTAATCGGGGACCTTCCCTAGCTCTAGTCCCTTTTAATAACGTTAGATATAATACACTAAATACTTCTCTATAATATTATCTAGCTACTAGAAAAGCGTTCTAATCTGTATGCCCTTTTCCTTACTAAATGTATTTTAAATCCTCCTACCTTTCCTTATCTTACTACTCTTGCCTTTGCCTTCCTTATCCTAACTAACCTCTCTATTAGTCTTCCCTTTAGTCTCCCTTTTAGTCTTTCCCTCTTTATTACTCTCCCTATCACTCTCCCTATTACTCTCCCTATCACTCTCCCCATCACTCTTCCTATCACTCTTCTCATTACTCTCCCTATTACTCTTTACTTTAATTACCTCCTTAGCCCTGCCTATATACTTACTACTATTATTATCCTTTTAAAGTAGCTTATATTAATTATAAAGTATAGCCCTATTTATATCCTTATATATTTCGCTAGCTGCCCTATTTATAAATATTAATATTATAGCCCTTTAATATTCTAGCATTAATATAAATACCTTTATCTATACCTAATTAATATTATCTATAAAGCTTTAGTGCTAATCCTTTTATTATAGCTATTTATTATATATAATAATAAACTGCACTACTTTACCTACTTAATGCCCTTTTTAGCTAATCTATTATATAAAGTTAATAAGCCTATATAGCTTTTTTATATAAATAATAGCTATAATCCCCTTAATGTTAATGCCTATCCCTAACTCAGTTATTACTATAATCTATTAGCTTATATTATAGCCCTCTATCTATACTATTTATGCCTTATAACGGTCCTGTTTACTTATACTGCTATAATAAAACCTGTAGCTAATTTTATTAGTAATTACCTTATATTAACTCTTGGATTAGTAGTATATAACCCCTTTCTAATAGCCCGTTATATATTAATCTAGCTACTTAACTACCTTAACTATATAATTCTTAATAGTATTATACCTAGCCTTAACCTGCTAAACCTTATAGTAGTAGTTTAGCTTAACTATCTAATCCTATACTATAATTACTAACCTTACTAGTATCTTACTATAAAACCAATCTTTTAGTATAATAAGTAGCATTACTATAAGCAGTACTAATAGGTAGCTAAACTGGCATAACTTTATAAGCTTACTAAGCTTAGCCTAGTAACTAATATCTATAATTATAGTATAATATTTATCTATAAATATCCACTATAGTAGCCCTATGTATAATAGCCTGTTAATATATCTGTAAAACTTAGCGCTTAATATAATATTAGTACTAATAATAATTAACTATACTGCCCTTAGTATGCCCTCTTGTCCTGAATTTATTAATAACCTATATTAAATATAGTTAACCTCTATATCTATTACTTTTATTATTAAGTTATTTATTAGTATAATAAATAGTATAACTATAATACTTATACCTATATTTTATATTATAGCTAGTAGTATAAATAATATACTTTTACTAGCCCTTATTAGTAGTATATTAATTACTATTTAATTTGCTTTAAGCGTTATAATTAATTATATACTCTTAGCTTACTTATTAGATCGCTAAGTTGCCTTTAGCCTAAGTAACTTTTATAGCCTGTCCTTTATCTTATTTTTTAGCTTTTTCTTTTTCTTCTTTTCCTTTTTATTTTTTATTTTTTTTATTTCCTTCCTCTTTTAAGCCAGTTCTTCCTTTTAAGTAATCTTTTTTTACTTACTGCTTTTAGTTATCTAGGTTAGACTATTAATTAACTGCTACTACTTATCGGTCTTCTAACTATCCTGCTTACATTTTAGTACCTTTGCCTCCTTCCCTTCTTCTATACTACTGCTTTCCTTTAAAAACTAATACTATAGCTTGCTAATTTCCTTAAATATTATAATTATTTCTAGCTATAGCTTACCCAGGAAGCCAATATATATAATATAGTGCTACCTTATAATATATATTCTATACATTAACTATAAGTCTTATATAATATTCTAGCTTCCTTTATAGTTAACTAGCTTATCTATAATCTGGTTAATCTTAATATTATCCTTATCTTTATTATCTATCTTACCTTCTAGCTGCTTTATTATAAGCCCTTGGATCCTCTATCCTATCTTAATTATAATTGCCTAGTATTATCTTACCCTTAATCTAACCCCTGTTCTGGCCTGCATTATGTAGCCAAGCTGCTTACTAAGCCAGTTAGTCTCCTATACTAATAAGTAGCTATCCCTCTATATATACTTTAGCTACTCTCTATATAGCTTGGTAAGTTAATACTCTTGTTATAGTACCCTCTCTATTGGAAGCAGCTATATAATATATACTATAATTATCTGCCTAATTTAGTTAGGAATAAATTGTATTACTTTTTGCCTATTATTATAAATTGCCTTTATCTATCTTAGTTAGTTATAATTATAACTTGCCTGTTTAGTATAAATATATTTTATATTAGTTACTATAAGTTATAGTACTATAGCGTTATGATTTTAAGCCCCTTTTCTAAAAGCCTACCTTATATATACATAAGTATAAGCAGTGTTTTTTGTAGTAGCTTTAAGTCTTGAAGCTACCTTTTAATACGCTATTGCTTCTATTAAACCCTTGTAGTATCCTATATTAATACTTTTATTAGCTGTATTACCTTTGCCAGTCTGGCCTCTAGCTACTTATTCTTTAGATTGCTTATAAATAACTAACCTGCCCTAAGCTATATTATATTATCTATAATTTGCCCTATATTAATCTTCTTACTAACCAGGTGCTAAAACCCTTTAAATAGCTTATTTAGTAGCTTCTCTGCCTTAATAACCTTGTTATATAGTATGTAGGTAAAATCTTTAATATTAATATACTTGCCTATATAAAATAAGCCCTTTTTATCCTTGGACTATTATATTAATAGCTAACCCTTCATTTTTTATTAATACCCTTTTCTATATACCATTTACCTAATAATTATACTTATAATAGTATAAGTACCTATATATATTTACAATATATACTGCTCTTTAAATGTAAGTATAGCCTTAACCTTAACCTTATTTTAATTAAATAGCTAATTCTTAAATATAGCCTTTAAAAAGAATAGCTAGGCCTACTATACTATAGTAGCTAGTAAACTAGTATATAAATACAGCTCTATATAGCCTATTAAATATAGCTTAATACCAAGTACTATATAGAAGTATAGTAGTGAATTTATATATATATTTTTACTAATATAAGTTTTAATTAAAGCTATAATAAATTAAAAGACGGCTTAGTTTAGTATATTCTATAGCGGGCTAGTTATACTATTATTTTCCTACTTACTGTTATTTTAATATTTATCTTTATCCTTATCCTTATCTTTGTTTTCTTTATCTTCTTTATTTTCTTCCTTCTCTTTATCCTTAGCTTATCTCTCTTTACTACTAAAAAATCCACTGTTATAACTACTTTAGGCCCTATTACTCTTAACCTTTTTAGCAATATCCCTTAATAAGCTTTACTGCTTATCTATAAAGTAAATAGCCTAGCATTTAAATACTTCTTTCTAGCTAATGTAATATACCTTTTAGTAAAAGCTTAAGTAGCAGTAACTAATAGACTTATACTAGCTTATTAATTCTTCCTTGACTTTATAACTAAATAGCACGCTACTTAGAGTTACTAATAAAATGCTATTAAGCTACTACAATGTCTTAGTTAGGATACTATTAAGTTACTAGTAGTAACGTTTTACCTTATAATTAAAGCTCTTTTTAAGCTGCCTAAGTAATAGTTATTTATAAGCTACTTCCTTATCTTCTTACCTTCTAGCTAACCTGCTTATTACTTCCCTTACTTATAGCTACTAGGCTATATTATGAATATTAATTAAGTCCTAGGAGCTAAAGTATTATACCTAGCCTAGCCTCTTAACTTATAGTAAGTTATAGTTAATATCTTCCTTTAAGTTACCTTTTTATAGTTATATAGTATCTTCCTGTTCTAATTAAGCTTAACTTATAGTAATAAGCTTATCTATAGTGCTTTAACTTATATTATTAGCTATATTAGCTATATTAAACGGCCCGTTACTATTACTATTATCTTAAACAATTTAGTAGTATATATGTTTTCTTTCTATTTATATCTATAGCTATACCTTAGTTTATTATGCCTTTTTTACTACTATTACTACTACTGCTATACTATACCTTGCTTCTTACTAATAATAGATAGTATTATTTTTTATAGTAGTAAAAGATTAGTATATATTATAGCTATAGCCCTTTAAGATAGTAAAATATTAAATTGCCTAACTATTATCCTTAAGGGTTATAGCAAGCTTTAGGTTAGCTAGTTTAAGTATACTATAGTAGTTTTTAATGTCCTTAAGTATAGGATTTAAATAGTACTAGTTATTAGCTTAATTATATATATTTAAATTATATTATTTACTTTATCCTTACTTCTATTAGGCTTATATCTAGCTAGTTTCCTATATTAATTTACCCTTATACTTTTCTATACTATTTATAACTACTATCTTAACTGCCTTATAATTTCAAAGGCCTTTACACTTATTATAATTATCTTCTTTCTTAACCAGATAGCTACTAACTCTTTATTAAGATTATCTAAACCCTCCTTTAATATACTCTTTATAAGCTTTATATAGTAATAAGAGTTTTTATAGAAAAAGAATTTAATAGTAGTATTATAAGCTTGGCTTCTATACTAATAACAGACTTCTAGATAAAAATACTACTTTTTAAATATATCTTATTCCCATACCTAACAGACTTTCTAAAGCAGTATACATTTTTAGCAGCCTTTATAAGCCCTAAATCCTTCTTTATAGATTGCCTCTATTAACTCTAAGCTAAAAACCTGCTTCTTACTATATAGGCACTGGTATAGGGTATGCTAGATTTATAGGCCTTTTACTCCTTATCCTATATAAAAGCTACATTTACCTATCCACTAGTCCATTATAACCTTCTACTCTTTAACCTCTTTACTATTGCCCTAAAATATATAAAGGGTAGGGGCTTTAGGGCCCCCCCTAGGGCTAGATTTATAAGTACTGTAGCCTCTACCTAACCCTACTGCATTACAGAAAAGGAACTTAAATACTTATATAAGCAGATTAAAGGCTAGAAGGAGCTACAGTACCTAGGTCTTTTTAAGGGGAATCTTTTCTTTAAACTACTTAGTTACTTAACTTTTTAATATAATATTTATATTATATATCTTAGATATAAAGCTAGTTAACGCTTTACTAAGAATCTAGTTATTAACTATATAAAGGGCAGTAATAGTCTTTTATATAGCTAGCTTATTTTTACAGAATCCATTGGGACCTGTTACTAATATATACTTCTCTATTTAATAATTCTTCTTTTCCTTAATATTAATATAATACCTATAAATCATTATAGCTATATCTTTATATATCTAGTTAGTCTTAGTACAAAGACTATAATAATTCACATTCCCTATATACTATTTAAGATATAATATTTCTAGCTAGCTTAGGATTCTCTATACTGCCTTAAAACCTATAGCTATACAATTTTCAAGGTTATAATCTAGGCCAGTATCTTCAAGAGCGTAACAAAGCTAACAGCCAACACTAGCCCATTTTTCAAGCTTAATACCTACCTTACACCGTAGCTTTATATATACTTAATAATCCTTATTTCCCTTTTTAAAGGTTACCTAATTATTAAGGTAATTAAGTATAGCCTATTGCTTATTAATTACACTAATAATAGTACTACTACCAGGGTGCCTAAATAGTAGCTAGTATCTCTAAATATTATTATTAAAAGGCTAGTTTAGGATACTCTAGCCTATAAAGCTAGGAAGGAGAGTTTGCTTTTACTTTAAAGGTAGGGATATAACCCCCAGACCTTGCCATTAATAGTCCAACTGCCTCTTAAAAGGCAGATAATAATTTCTCTATTTATTAGGGCTAGGCTATCCTTCTTAGCAAGATTTGTAATTACCTATCTCTATACCCTCGTCCTATATATACCTAAAATATATAATTATCTCTTACTACTCTCTTTTAAACTCTTTAACCTCCTATCTTAAATTATTTTACTAATTACAGCAAATAGATATTAACCTTTATTATAAAGTAGGGCTTAGCAATATAATTAGTTATATAAAGGATCTGCTTAATATGCTTTTTAAAGCATTAAAGGCCTAGTCTAAGGATAATAGTAATAATAGTACTAGTATTAGTATACTTGCCTATTGGCTTTTATTTCTTTCCCTAACTTATGGGCTACTAAGCGGGCTAGACTGGGCATTTTGTTAAAATAGATCCTTTATATATAAGGTATATTTTAAAAAACTAGGCAGATAGAGGAACTTATACTATCTTAAGGAAGCCTATCGATAGAGTTTAATTAGCTATAGCTATAGCTTTATTAAAAACGCCCTATCTAAACTATAGGTACTAGCTCGTTATAGTAAATAGTATTCACTTTACTAAGTAAAAGCAATATTCCATTAGGTATCTACGCTATAGTTATTAAATCTATTAAATAACTAGTATACCTTGTATATATATTTCTTAATAATTTTAATATATATTTAACAAAACTACTATAAGTTAATAAGTTAACCCTAAGCCAGGGATATAGTTTCCTTAAGTATTACCATAAGATAGCTAGTTTGCTAGGATTTACTAATAAGTATAGTATTCTTATAGAATAGGAAAGAGGACTTATTAGTCTATCTAGGTCCTTATAACCCCCTTTCTCTAAGTAGTATATTAATAAATAGCTAGATATAAACTAGGTATTTATAAAGTATATATCCAAGCTAAGTAAAGAGAAAGCAAGCTACTATAAACTTATAATTTATAGCTCTCTTTACTTTATAATAATATATAATATAAACAATTAATTAATTATATATATATATACCTCTTAAATAAAGCTTACTATTATAGTATAATAAAGTAAGTACTTTAGTATAGCGTAGTAGCTGCCTGCCTGTATAGAACATGCCGCCTAGAATAGCGCTAAGAAATGCCTATTCTTTTTTTAAATACTAAAAGATAGCATTCCAATCCCAGCCACTGCTATAAAAAAGCCTATTGTAATAGGCTCTGCTTACTTAATAAACAAGCTTAAGATAGGCTATATCTAGCTTATTTCTAGGATAGAGAATAAATAAAAAGCCCTCTTTATTATTAATTATATTATTAGTAATATTAGCTAAATCTATAGCTAGGTCCTAGGCAAATATTATTTCATTATATAACGTAGCTACCTCCTTAATAAAATACTTAAGCAATTACTAGAACTAGCTTATTAAGACTAAAATCTTATCTCTAAGTAAGACTACCTGCCTATTGTTACTTTAATAAAGGAAATAAGGCAATGTATCTATCCAAGCTATAACCTAGCTATAATTTCACAGACTTAGCAGCTCTTTTATAGGGAATTATAACTCTATTACTATATACTATCTCTAAATCAACTGTAGCCTCTTAAGCTAAGCTCCTTACAGTTATTATTTAATATTAAGAGTAAAATATAACTATAAAGGTAGGGCATATTTAAGAAAGACTAAGCAAAGGATATAAATAAGCCTAGAAAGATTAGATATATAGGACCTAGCTAGTAAAAAAGCACTACTACCTAATAATAATAAAAAGCCTAGAATACTACTAAAATACACTAGTATAGTTATCTATAGTTAGCTATTAACTACTAGCTAAGTAGTAAGTACTAGGGTTAAACTAAATAGTAGCTTAATAAGTTCTTTAGGAAACCCTAGGGCAGCACCTGCCTTAACCTCTATATTATACTTATTATTATCTATTATTTTACCTAGGTCTTTTAACTATATAGTAAACCCCCTGTCCTCCTCTTACTAGTAAGCACCTCCCTCACCCTCTTTACTATAATCCTCTATATTATCTTCTTCTTCTTCCTCTTATATATTATCTTCTTCACTCTTATCCTTCTCCTCCTCCTCCTCCTCCCTATTTACACCCTGGCTACAGTCCCTACATCCTGCTATAGCTACTTAAGCATAACCAGCCAAGTATTTATATCTCCCTGCAAGCTCTTCTAAGGCAGCCCAGTCCATAAAGACTCCATAGTTCTAAATAGCATTTAAAAACTATAACTACTTTCTATTCAAGGCTAGGCCCATAACCTGCAAGCGCTTATTATAAGGCAGCCAATAAATACATAAGATTATCACCAGATACCATTTAAGCAAAAGCTAATACTTTAATAACAATATTAGTTATATAAAAGTAAAAGGCTTACTATAGATTATTAATACCTATATACTTTAAAGCCAGTAAAGTATATATTAGCTTATCCTCCTTACTATCTCTTTATAACAGCTTATTATTATATCTACTAAGCAAACAAGGCAGGCAATCCTATCCTTATCTTTACCTAAGCTAATAAAGTCTTTATTAAGGCCGCCTTACTAGCTATATCTAATATAATAATCCCATCTATCTAGAGATATAAAGGTATATATTAAGGCTATAAGCACTTTGCAGCAACCTTTACTACTATATATTTAGTCCTAGCTAGTTTAATCTAGCTAAGGCATTTATAATAAAAATACCATTATATTAACCAATTAAGCTAAAGGCGCCGCTATTATACCAGAGGGGTATTCTTAGTTAAACTCACGTATTAATACACTATACAGGTAGGCCTGCACTGCAGGGCTATCTATCTACTAAACTATACTTCTACCTTACTTAATAATCTAGTATTTCTATATTAACCTAGTAGTCTATATCTATAGATAGATATACTTAAACTGCAGGTCAAGATCATAACAGTAACAGGGCTAGGCAAACCTAGCTCTAAAGTTATAGCAATTATCCAGCAGGTTTAACTAGTAGCATTATACTAATAGGAAATTAATAGTATAAAATTAGCAGTTAATACAGGCAAAGCCTTTATAGACTTACAGCTTATTATACTTAGGCAATTTATTAGCTTAGGGTAATGTATTATTAAGTTCTAAAGGTACAGGGAATAAAGATTTTAAAAGTTTATTTAACTCTTTTCTAGCTTCTATAAAGATATTGTACTTATTACATAAATATATTATTATATATAATAGGCTATTAAATAATACAAATTTACAGCTCTCTTTAGTACAAATTAAAAAACAGGCGCTAGTATTAAAAAAGAGCTAGAAATTATTAAGAAAGCTAGTATTAGCTATTATTTTAGTACCTTAAGAATACACTAGATTCTATTGCCTTAATACTATTATAGTAAATAATATTTTAAAAAAGAGGTCTAATAAAAAGTGCTTAAGATATTATGTATATATAAACTAGTATTTTAGTAATTTAACGAAATATACAGATATAACGTATATACAGACAACCTGGCAACGTGCACAGGCCAGATTTATTATATTTTATTAAATTACTACTATAACTACATACAGTAATAACTAGCAGCCTATAGTTAAATCTCTTACTTATTAAACTTAAAATCTTTATAGTTTATTACACTTTATCTTTCTTTATTAATATTTTTATACTTTTTACTATTACATTAACCCCTAGCGCTATCCTACTACACTTACTATACACACTGCCTCTAGTAAATTTAAATATATAAAGTTATTATTTTACTTCCTTAATTCTACTAATAGCTAAGTAATTAAACCTTTTATTAATTTATTAATCTTTCTTTTATCTTAGTTTTAACCCTAAGCTTTTATTAACCCTTATCTTTAGCTTACTATAACCCTAACCCTTTAGTTTATTATAACCCTAACCTTTTAGTTTACTATAACCCTACCTATTTAATTTACTATAGCCCTAACTATTTAATTTACTATAGCCCTAACCCTTTAGTTCACTATAGCCCTAACTTAATAAGTTATATAGTTTCTTTACTATCTATTACTTATTATTAATTTATTCTTGCTTTTTTTTATTTTTTATAACTTCTTTAACTTTAATTCTTTTTTTTTTATATTAGTAATTTAAACCCTATTTTATTATATTTACTTCTTTTTATACTTTTTTTATTTTTTACTTTAATTACTTCCTTTTTACTTTTATTTTCATTTTAGTATTATTATTTATTTATTTTTATTTACTATGTTACTTCTTAATATAAACTTATTTATTATTTATACTTTTATAAATCCTAACTTCTTTTTCTCTTTTTATTTTATTTCCTTTTTAGTAGTCTTTACACTTTAACTACCCTATACCTTTTTATTAACCCTATAATCCAGATCCTATTTTTAATTTATATTTATATACTATAATATAACCTTCTTACCCTATACTATTAATATACTATAGTAACTTTATATTTATTATATAGTACTAACCCTATAGTCTTTAAATTTATACTTTTTTTCCCTTTTCTATTTTTACTATATATAAAAAAACCCTATATATATTAAATGCTTATAGCCCTCCCTAGTTAATCCGTTTACCTATCTATTTCTATATATCTTACTCTTTAAATCTACTACCTACTAAACTAGCTATCCTGTATTTAAACCCTAGCCTAAAAAATAGCTTCTTTACCTTACCTAGAGATAGTATATAAATATATAAAATTATTAACACTATAATACCCTGGTATTAACACTTAATATTATTAATCTTTTACTATCTACTCTTTACTATATTCTCTTTCTACTTATTATATAGTTTTTGTAAAAAAAAGTAACTATAGTAACTACTAAACTTCTTTACTTTCCCTTCTTTCCTTAAGTATACTTATATTTAAAAACCTATATTAAATATCTTTTACACTAAGCCACAATCTGTCTATACTATTATACAGTCTATTCTAATATAGTCTATATTATAATTAGCTATACTAAGTAGATAATAGTATATATACCCTCTAAGCAGTTATTCTTAAAGCCTTTCCTAAAATATCTTAATTTCCTTTACTTTATAAATAGCCCTGCTTATAACTTAGCTTTAAATCTGCTATATACTAATCTTCTGTACTCTTAAGTCTATCTCTTTATTTTCCTTACTAAGCTTTATATTTTCCAGTTTTACTACCTTATTAGTAGCTTAATAGATATTACACTGCTCCTTGCCTTTTTTATACCTATCCTAGTTATTATAGCTATCTATCTCTAAGTCTAAGATTACCTGCCTATATATTTACCTATTAATAAAATTATATACTATCCTGCTACTTCTAAGTCTTATTAACCCTCTCTGCCCCTTAGTAGTAACCCTAATAATAATTACCTTACTTTATTTACTATTCTATCTAGCTTAACCACTCTGCTATATATAATCTACTATCTTAAATAGTATCTCTATATATATTACTACCTAAATATCTAGAACATTAATACCTAGCTTAAGTATATTAGTAGCTATAATAACCTATCCTTTACTATATTATTCTCGCTTTAGTCTACTTATTTAAGCTTATAGTCTCTTTGCCTTCCTATCTTATATATTAATATCTTAGTAATAAGCATTGCAGTTAAGTTTAGTAGTAAGAGTATCTATTACTACTATAGTATTATAGTATATAATTATCTTTACTGGCTATAAATACTCCTTTAGCTTTTAGTTTAGTACCTTTTAAACCTTTATTATAACCGCTTTAGTTGCCTGCTTTACAGTTACTGTTACTAATATCTATATACTATATATAATATTAGTATAACTTATACTAGTTCTGATTATAGTTATATCCTCTAGTTACTTATTTATAAGCTTAAAGAACTCTTTTTCTTTACTTAGTAGTAATATTACTATTAAATATACTATCTAAACCCTAACTAGTACTAACTAACCTAGCTTTTTTAGCTTTAGTTAAAAGTCCTGTATGCCCTTTAATATTATATATACCTTATTAAATATAAACCTATTAAGTTATACTATTACCTAAAGTCCTTTTATATAATTATAGAACTGCTTAGTTATTACTAATTTTAGTATAATAAAAATAAGTAATACTGGCCCTAGGGACTGGTCGCTGTGCTACTTAGTATATAGTATCTTTATCTTTTAGTACTATTCTATTAAGTTACCTTATAGTAATATAAGTAAAACTACTATAACTATTACTTTGCCTAGATAGCTTACTGCTAGTAATATAAAGCTTAAGCTCTTTCTGCTCCCTATTCCTATTATAACTATAACTAGGCTTTTATTTACTATAATTATATAAATTGCTTTATACTAAATACTCTAAAATCTAGCTTACTCTTTATATAAGTAGACAAGTTCCTAGTTAATGTTAATATAGCAATATAACTTCTATTTCTCTAATTGCAGTTTTTAAAGTGCTTTATTATAGATAAATATATTCTTTTGCTTATAGCCTAGGGTAAGAACCCTACTAAACCCTCCTATTGTAAATATAAAGCCTAGTAACTAGTACTATTTTTTACTAATATATTAAAAGTTAACTTAGCGTTTATTTGTTTTAAATGCTCCTTTAGTAACTAGTTATCTATAGATTAAGCCTACAGTCTTAGACCCATAACCTGCTTATAAGTTATATAGGCTATCCTTATTATTATTACTCTTACTGCTACTATTATTTAAGTTTACTTTATATAAAAGCTTTATATATACTATAAACACATTTTAAAAGTATTATTAGCTAATTACAGTAAATATATACCTTTAGCTGCTAATATTTAGCTTTTACCTATAAGCTAAAACGCTAAGTCTTTTGATACTATATAATAAGCATAGAGATGTTTAATGTTCTCTAGGGCTTAGTTTCTAGCTATCCTGCTTACTTTTAATATCCTAGCTAGTTTAAGTTTAACTGGCTTCTATAACTACATTGGCCTAATTGCTATCTTATTGCCTCTTACTATCTTAAGTACTTTTTATTACCTATAAGCCAGCGTTAAAGATAGACTTATCCTATATATTAGCTTAGATATCTTCCTAAAACGGTAAAACAAGCTATAGATAGTATATTAATAAAGTGCTAACCTTTTATAGTAAGAATTAGTAAATAATCTTAAGCCTTTTAGTTATTATAAAGCCCTTATATACCCCTATAATAATTATAATAAGCCCTTAGTTATATAAAATATTACAAATCTTTTTATTACTTATATTACAATGCTATATAATAAGAAGTTTCTATACTCTTAGCAGGAACTTGCTACTAATATAGGCCAGAACTGCTAGCAGCTTTAATGCTTTCTCTATCTTAAGACTGTATTAATATACTATCTTAAGATTTATCTCTATACTATTATTACTAATTAACTTAATTTACTTACTTCTTAAGCTACTGTTTTATAAGACCTTTTTAATAACCTAGCTCTTATTAATACTACTATTGTATTAGAATAATATATTAATAAATAAGTGCCTAATTGTTTTATTAGCTATATTATCTAGAAGCTAGTTTTATAGTATTTTAAGTAGCTTAAGTTTAGCTAGAGACTGCTTTAAGTACTTAGTAAATAATAATAAATCCTTATAAAGTATACTTTCTAGCTATTAAATTACTAATTTTATTATTACCTATATATTTAAAACGCTAAGATAGATACCTTTATAAATAAGCTCCTTTTTGCCTTTATCCTAGCTTACTAAACTGTATATTACTATATTATTTTATATAGCTATACTAAAATTTTAAAGCTAAATAATAAACTATATCAATATCGTTTCCTAGCCCTTGCCCCTGCTTACTATAAACCGCTAAGTTATCTTAGATATTAATATAAAATAACTTAGGCTATTTTCCTTTACTTCCTTTTAGCTTTATCTCTATTATATCTTTTATTTAATAGTTTTAGCTTATTAATCTATAGTATATTTAATAATATAGAGATAAGAGATAGCTATTATAGCAAAAAGCTTTAGTATAAAACCTATATAGCCTTTTTATATACTATCTGCCTATACACTAAAAATAGTTAAAAAGCTAATAAGAATACTATTATACTTTATATCCTTAGTAAAATAGTTAAGAATAGAGATATATAGCTTAAGAATAGCATTTTTTAATATATCTAAAAGTCTAATAACCTTAGGCGCTTTTAGATTACCTTTATTCTCTTTCTAAGCATTAGTTAAGTTATCTACGTATTTTATTATAGTATTGTAAGCTTTTTATTATTATAAGCTAAGCTTAAATAGTAGTCTATTAGCTTTATCTTTAAAAGATATACATTAGATAATATAAGCAAGTAGCTACTTAACTATAAGTATATATTGCCTCTATATCTTAGGCTTAAACTAGAAATAAAATAGCTTTATTCTTTCTTTTATTAGTTTTTTACAATTAACCTTAAAAAGAGTATTTTAAAATATAATATCTTATATAATAATAGCCTTAGCGTAGTTAACTAATTAATTAAATACAATATATATAAACTGCAGTTAAGTATTATTTAAATTATTTAGATTATCTAGATTTACTTTATATTTTATAGTAATTAAGCCCCTTAAGAAGTCCTTTTTCCTACTAAAATCCTTTAAGTAGATAGCAAAACTAAGCCAATAAAGCTATAGATTTAGTATAGTAAAGTTATTCTTTTTATTAATATACTTTACTTCTTAACTTTAAATATCTTTTTCTTTACTTTAGAATATATTCATAGCCCTCTAGAGCGCGGCTTATAATACATTATCTTAAGCTACTAACCTTTTAAGATTTAGTCCTCTTACTACCTTAAATAGCTTGCTTCCTAGCCTACTAAAGAATAATTATTAGTAATAAACTCCTAACCTCTATAGACTATTACTCCCTTCCTTTTCTATTATAGTAGCTAAGCAATGCCTGCCTTTAAGTTCTATATCCTAATTATACTTAACCCTAAGATATTTTTAAATCTGCCTTAGCTCTATTTTTATATATAGGTAATTAAACTAAGATAATATACTTTACTCTAGTATAAACTTACACTAAATACCTCCTATACCTAGCGAACTTAAAGCTACAATTAGCAGTGCATTATTAAGCCTAGGTAGTAAATTAATATAGGCCTCTAGCTAACGCTTAAAGACATTATACTTAGATGCCTACTCCTATATAAGCCTGATCTCCTAACTATTAAGACTATATAAAGCTTTATAAAGATATAGCTTAACTTACTTCTATATAACTATAGTCCAGTATATATAGCAATAGAAAAGTCAAAGTTCTAACTTATATATAAAGTACTTTATTATAAATAAATTTAATAAGATTAAAGTCTTAACTTAACCTTTATATATTATAAGCTATTATATAGTATTAATACTTTCCTTAAACCCCTTTACTTTATATTAGTAGTTTAAGCTAATATAACTTAAATATAATAAGATATATAGCTATAGCTATTCCTAAACTTTATAAGTTAAGAATATACTCTGGTTAGTTATAGCAGACTAATCTATATTTATAAACCCTATTACTTAATAACTATTAAAGAAAATAGCCTTAAAGCAAATTTACTGCATACTTATTAATACTACAAGTTTATATATTATTATTAGTATTAATTAATTTATAAGTATTTCTTTTATATTCTTACCTGTTTTAAACTTACTATAGTTACTATAGTGCCTAAAATACTAATTATTAGTACTTACTTATTTTAATTATTATAATACCTATATCCTGCTAGGGCTATGAAATTTCCTATATAAACTAAATTATTATTAGGCTATCGATGTAAATAATAATTATTAGGGCTATGAAATTTCCTATATAAACTTAATTATTATTAGGCTGTTAATATAAATAATAATTATTAGGGAACAGAAACCCTACCTAATTATTAATATCTTTAGATATTAAGTTAATAAAAGACTTAGAGGAACTTAAGTAGTTAAGCTTAGAGCTAATACTGAAATAAGAGAAAGAGCCCTAAACTATATCTAAAACTTACATTATATTGCAAAATAGAGATAGGAAGTCTAGAATAAAAAAGACACTAAAGAAAAAACATTAAATAAAGAAATCCATAAAGCTATTGCTAAAGTCAATAGGCTAGAAAACGAATAGAGTAATACCCTGGAATATAGTTATATAATAAAACAGTTACTTTAAAATAAGAACAATTAAGAAACTAAAGAAATCACCCTAAATAAACAAATTATATAAATAGAAGCTAAGTATTAGGACAAACTAGCTTACTAATATAAATGCCCTAACGATACTAACTGTATAGATAGTAAATATAGCTATAACTACCTATAGGGAAAAGGAATACGCTATCTGTAATAAAGCGTTAAATAAGCAAAAGAATAATAAAAAACAAACCTCTAAAGAAAGCTTTAAAAATAGCTATAAAATAAGATAGCTAGTAAACCTGCTTATAACTAAAAGTTAGAATTAAAGGCAAGTAGCTAAATGTACTTATAGATAGCAAAGCAGTTATAAACTTTATTAACCCTAGTATAGTTAATAGACTTTAACTCCTATAAAGAAAGAAAGACTTATAATTAACCTATAT